>JAACNH010004931.1:0-22213 GCA_019447015.1 Hymenochirus boettgeri | reverse complement strand
AGATAGATTATGATCATATGGGTTCCTAGGCAGGGCCATCATTTGGGCCCCTTTTTTGCTACATTATATGTACAGACTATAATATTTTTACCTCTTGAAGCTGGGTCCCCATAAGTTTCCTGGGCCCTAGACAGGTGCCTAGGTTGCCTGTGGATAATCCTGCTCTGATTGTATGTGTGTATGTATTGTATTATACCATGCATTGTATGTGTGTATGCATTGTATTACACCATGACATTGTATGTGTATGATGTATACCCAGGCTGTATGGTGTATGCATTGTATTACACCATGACATTGTATGTGTATGCATTGTATTACACCATGGCATTGTATGTGGTATGCTTGTATTATACCATGACATATATGTGTGTATGTATTGTATTATACATGGCATATGTGTGTATGCATTGTATTACACCATGACATTGTATGTGTGTATGCATTGTATTACACATGACATGTATGTGTGCATGCATTTATTACACCATGACATTGTATGTGTGTGTCTTGTATTATACTATGACATTGTAGGTGACATGTATTGTATTATACCATGACAATGTATGTGTGTATGTATTGTATTATACCAGACATTGATGTGTGTATGTATTGTATTATACATGACATTGTATGTGTGATGTATTGTATTACACAATGACATTGTATGTGTGTATGCATGTATGACACCATGACATTGTATGTGTGTATGTATTGTATTATCCATGACATTGTATATGTGCATGTATTGTATTATACCAGACAGTGTATGTTTGTATGTATGTATTATACCATGACATTGATGTGTATATGCATTGTATACACCATGACATTGTATGTGTGTATGCATTGTATTACACCATGACATTGTATGTGTTATGTATTGTATTACACAAGACATGTGGTGGATGCATTGTATTACACCATGACATTGTATGTGGTAGATTGTATTTTACCATGACATTGTATGTGTGTTGTATGTATATACATGACATGCATGTGTGTGTATGCATTGTATTATACCATGACAGTATGTGTGTATGTATTGTATTAAACCATGACATGTATGTGTGGTATGTATTGTATTACACCATGACATTGTATGTGTGTATGTATTGTATTACAATTGTATTACACCTGACATGTATGTTGTATGTATTGTATTACACCATGACATTGTATGTGTTAGTATTGTATTACACCATGACATGTATGTGGTATGCATTGTATTACACCATGACATTGTTGTGTGTATGATTATATTACACCATGACATTGTATGTTGCATGTATTGTATTACACCATGACATTGTATGTGTGTAAGCAATGTATTATACCATGACATTGTATGCAAAGATAGATTATGATCATATGGGTTCCTAGGCAGGGCCATCATTTAGGGCCCCTTTTTTGCTACATATATTGTACAGACTATAATATTTTTACTGCTCTTGAAGCTGGGTCCCCATAAGTTTCCTGGGCCCTAGACAGGTGCCTAGGGTTGCCTTGTGGATAATCCTGCTCTGATTGTATGTGTGTATGTATTGTATTATTACCATGGCATTGTATGTGTGTATGCATTGTATTACACCATGACATTGTATGTGTGTATGCATTGTATTACACCATGGCATTGTATGTGTGTATGCATTGTATTACACCAGACATGTATGGGTATGCATGTACACCATGGCATTGTATGTGTGTATGCATGTATTATACCCTGAATTATATGTTGTGTAGTATGTATTATACCATGGCATTGTATGTGTGTATGCATTGATTACACCATGACATTGTAGTGTGTATGCATTGTATACACCAGACATGTAGTGTGATGCATTGATTTACACCATGACATTGTATGTGTGTATGCTTGTATTATACCATGACATTGTATGTGTGCTATGTATTGTATTATACCATGACAATGTATGTGTGATGTATTGTATTATACCATGACATGTATGTGGTATGTTGTTGTATTTATACCATGACAGTATGTGTGTATGTATTGTATACACATGGACATTGTATGTGTGTATGCATGTATTACCCCATGACATTGTATGTGTGTATGTAGTGTATTATTACCATGACATTGTATATGTGCATGTATTGTATTATACCATGACAGTGATGTTTGTATGTCATTGTTTATATACCATGACATTGTATGTGTATATGCATTGTGATTTTACACCATGACATTGTATGTGTGTATGCATTGTATTACACCATGACATTGTATGTGTATGTATTGATTACCATACAGTTGTAGGTGTAGCATTGTATTACACCAGACATTGTATGGTGTATGTATTGTATTTAACATGACATTGTATGTGTGTATGTATTGTATTATACCATGACATTGCATGTGTGTATGCATTGTATTATACCATGACATGTATGGGTGTATGTATTGTATTAAACAGACATTGTATGTGTGTATGATTGATACACCATGACATTGTATGTGTGTATTGTTTGTTTACAATTGTATTACACCATGAATTGTATGTGTGTATTATGTATTGTATTACACCATGGATTGTATGTGTTATGTATTGTATTACACATGACATTGTATGTGTGTATGCATTGTATTACACCAGACATTGTTGTGTGTATGTATTATATTAACCATGACATTGTATGTGTGCATGTATTGTATTACACCATGACATGTATGTGTGTATGTATTGTATTATAACCATGACATTGTATGTATGTATGGTATTGATTACACCATGACATTGTATGTGTGTATGTATTGTATTAACCATGACATTGATGTGTGATGATTGTATTAAACCATGACATTGATGTGTGATGCATTGATTACACCAGACCTTGTATGTGTGTATGCATGTATTTACACCATGGCATTGTATGTGTGTATACATTGTATTACACCATGACATTGTATGTGGTATGCATGTAGTAAACCCATGACATTGATGTGTGTATGTATTGATTACACCATGGAATTGTATTGGTGTATGCATTGTATACACCATGACATTGATGTGTGTATGGATGTTATTATTACCAGGCATTGTATTGTTTGTGTGTATGCATGTATTAACCATGGCATGTATGTGTGTATGCATTGTATTACACCATGACATTTATGTGTGTAGCATTGGATTTTTTACACCATGGCATTGTATGTGTGGTATGCATTGTATTACACCATGACATTGTAGTGTGTATGTGATTGTATTATACCATGGCAATGTATGTGTGTATGCATTGTATTACACCATGATATTGTATGTGTGTATGCATTGTATTACACCATGACATTGTATGTGTGTATGTCTTGTATTATACCATGACATTGTATGTGTGCATGTATTGTATTATACCATGACAATGTAGTGTGTATGTATGTATTACACCATGACATTGTTATGTGTGTATGTATTGTATTATACCATGACATTGTATGTGTGTATGTTTGTTATACCATGACTTGTATGTGTGTATGCATTGTATTACACAATGACATTGTTAGTGTGTATGTATTGTATTACACCATGACAGGTATGGTATGTATGTATTATACCATGACATTGTATGTGTGTATGCATTGTATTATACCATGACATTGTATGTGTGTGTATTGTTTCGACATGTATGGTATGTATGTATTACACCATGACATTGTATGTGTGGATATTGTTATTATCCAGACATTGTATGTGTGTATGTATTGTATTATACCATGGCATTGTATGTGTGTATGTGTATTACACCATGACATGTATGGGTGTTGTATGTATGTATACCATGACATTGTATGTGTGTATGTTGGTATATACCATGGCATTGTATGTGTGTATGGATTGTATTATACCATGGCATTGTAGTGTGTATGTATTGTATACACCATGACATTGTGTGTGTATGTATTGTATTATACCATGACATTGTATGTGTGTATGTATTGTATTATACCATGGCATTGTATGTGTGTATGTATTGTATTCACCCTGATATTGCATGTGTGGTATGCATTGTATACCCATGACATTTATGGTGTATGTATTGTATTACACCATGACATTGTATGTGTGTATGCATTGTATTACACCATGACATTGTATGTGTGTAGCATTGATACACATGACATTGTAGTGTGTATGCATGTATTACACCAGTGACATTGTATGTGTGTATGATTGTATTGTATTACAATTGATTAACCATGACATTGTATGTGTGTATGTATTGTATTACACACATGACATTGTATGTGTTATGTAGTTGACACCATGAATGTAGTGTGTATGCATTGATACACCATGAATTGTATGTGTATATGTTGTATTACACCATGACATTGTATGTGTGCATGTATTGTATTATACCATGACAATGTATGTGTGTATGTATTGTATTACACCATGACATGTATGTGGATGATTGGATTACACCATGACATTGTATGTGGTGTATGTATTGTATTACACCATACATTGTATGGTGTAGTTTGTATTACACCATGACATTGTAGTGTGTATGCATTGTAGTTACACATGACATTGTATATGTGCATGTATTGTATTATACCATGACACTGTATGTTTGTATAGTGTATTATACCATGACATTGTATGTGTGTATGTATTGTATTACACCAGGACATTGGTATGTGTGTTTGCATTGTATTACACCATGACATGTAGGTGTGTTGTATTGTATTACACCATGAATAGTATGTGTGTATGATTGTATTATACCATGACATTGTAGTGTGTATGCATTGTATTACACCATGACATTGTATGTTGTGTATGTATTGTATTATACCATGACATTGTATGTGTTATGTATTGTATTACCCATGACATTGTATGTGTGTATGTATGTATTATACCATGACATTGTAGGTGTGTATGCATTGTATTACACCATGACATGTATGTGTGATGTATTGTAATTACCATGACATTGTATGTGTTATGTATTGTATTATACCATGACATGTATGTGTGTGATGCATTGTTTTTAACCATGGCATTGATGTGTGCATGTATTGTATATACCATGACATTGTTGGTGCGTATTGTATATACCATGACATTGTATGTGTGTATATATTGTATACATCATGACTTTTAGTGTGTTTTATTATACATATTGTATGTGTGATGCATTGTATTTATACATGCATTGTATGTTCTTTGGTTTAACCTGACATGTATGTGTGTATTATATTGTATTACACCATGACATGGTATGTGTGTATTATGTTTACATCTACATTGTATGTGTGAATGTATTGTATTATACCATGATATGTATGTGTGATGCATGTATTATACCATGGCATGTATGTGTGCAGTATTGTATTACACCATGACATTGTATGTGTGTATATATTGTTCATCAGTTATAATCAGTGTTTAGTTGTCATCAGTATAATCAGTGTTTAGCTATGTCAACAGTTATATCAGTGTTAAGTATGTTCAGTATAATCAGTGTTAGCTATATCATCAGTTATATCAATGCTTAGCTACAGTATATACCAGTTATAATCAGTGTTTAGCTATGTCATCAGTTATAATCAGTACTTAACTAGATCTCAGTTTAATCATTTTTAGCTATGTTATCAGGTATGAATCAGAGATGAGCTATTGTCATCATCAGTTATAATCGGAGATTAGCTATGTCATCAGTGTCACATGACTCACTGAATTGTATGTATAACAGACCATCATGTGCTCTTTACTTAATGATCTGTAGGCTTGTGCCTTGTACTGTTATATGTCATGGATTTTCGAGGGACTTTATATCCTATCTTTAGAAAGGGGGTGCGTATTTAAAATATAGTGGCTTTTTTTAAATAGACAACATTGCCTCTGGAACCAACATTAGGGTTTACATATTTATAGAATTTTAATAGGAAATTTAGTTAGTGGTAGGGGCCCTTACCCCAAGTTGGGTTGTCGAGCAATTCCCGGCAGCAAAATGGGTGCAGTGTCCTTGTTATTTCTACTTAGAGAGAGATGCACAGCAACGGTCCCATTCCCCAAACAAGTGACATGGACCTTTATTAACCATTTGTACTGGGTACATTGACGTGATTGTGATTTCAAACACTATCTGCATCTAATCCATACACATTGGTCACAAAGAATATATTTTTATTGAATTCTGGGAGGAAAGCATCGGAGAATGTAAAAATCGATGTAGATGGTGTGTCCCAGTGTTTAGAACCCACATGGAACATAGGAGTAGAGATGGAGAACTTCAGTAAAACCTCGAAAGTTCGAATTCGGACCCATTAAAGTCAATGGGGAGTGATAGTATGAAAGTCTGGATGATTTACAGCTAAACTAACATGGTAACTACTGGCACCTGGGAAATGGTCTGGGGAACATGTCACTATCACCAAAACTTGTTTAAACATCTTAAACAGGACGGCAATGTCGGGTTTGCGCAAGCTACATTCGAGGGTTACGGCCAATTCGAGTGTTATCGAACAATGCTTTCGAGGGTAGTGAAAATAGAGCCATAAATTCGAGGGTTACCGAAATAGAACGAACATTCAAGGATCAGCGAATGGCTCGTAAATTCAATAATTCTCGAAACTGCGATGACGAACTTCGATAATTATGAAAGGCTGGAAAGTTCCAAAGTCCGAGAAATAGTTCGAGAAGTCTAAGTCCGTTCGGACTAGAACTCTAACTCTGGTTCGAGTTAGAGTTCTAGTCCCTCTCTAATAGGGAGAGATATATAGAGAAAAACTGCAGAAAGCAACAAGCCACAGAAATTATCAGCCTGAACGAGGTCAAACACTCTATCGCAGCCTTTCTAGATATGATTACCATCCAGTGGCATTTTTTTACCGGCAAGCCATTCCAACAAAAACCCACAAAGCACCAAGGCCAATATTTCCAAAGGAAATTTACAAGCAGATTAGTGCAAGTGTAATAATAATATCTGTAAGCCATTTTCCTGGAAAGGGTTTCTTAGATTTTTTATTAAAATAGATATTTTAAGTGAAAAAATTGATATCTGATTAGTACCATATTCTTTCTGAATAAATCTGGACAGTAAGATATATTACATTGTTATAACAGAATAAAAATATTAGCCACTTGGACTTCCGTCACATAATACTTCATTCCACAGCAATATGAAAATCCCACTTAAATCTTTTTACGGTTTGGGCATGAGGCGTGTGAACATCTGTAAAGGTTTTGTATTTCCAATTCAAGATGGATCAACTTTGCAGGGATTCACTCAGGTCGGGTACATTTAATAATGATTTAGAAAAAATCTGGGCCAAGGTGGTAGCCATTTTGCAATTTATGATTTTGAGAGTTTTCTTAACACAAAATCTGATCAAAGAATTTAACTAAAAAAAAAAAAACCCTCATATTAGAAAAAGAAACCTCTTGCAGAGGACGAAAGGCCATAGGAAAGTAATTCTTTCCTTCTCCTTAATCTTTTGTACAAAACATTTTAAAAACTATTGTAAGGCGATAAAATGGGGTACTTAATTTGCTCCAGAGACTGTCAGCCTTACCCAAATTCTATGCACAAGACTCTTATTAATCAGGAGTGGGCCCTCGCATATGTTGGAGGTAGGGTGTTGCTGAACTACCACTCTAGGTAGATTGCAATAAATGGGTGCCAGTGGTTCTTTACTAAACAGCATAAAATAACAATCAGCATGTTTAGTGCCACCCCAACTTCAGGTCACTGAGTGGAATCTTCTACCCCTATGTCGTCCACTATGTCCCTTTTCTTGGGTGGTATACCCAATACCTAGTCCTTACTAAATCTCCCTTGTTGGAGCTCAGGCTGCTCACTAGCTACCCTAATCCTATCTATCACTCCTGGAGTGATCTATAACAGAATCTAATCTCACATTAACTGGGCCTATCTGTTATCTGTTGCAGGCTCCTCTGTGGAAACCCCAGATGTAGAAAGAGACTGACACATGGTTGATCTCCCTTTTATACTTTTACAAGTGGCCCCTAGTGGCCAAATCCTGTCAGAACAGAAGACTAAAGGGTAACTAGTTTACCAGTTTCCCTACACAATTAAAAAAAGATTCACCTCCTGATCTTCCCAGTACTGGGTCCTTTATTTGGATGTTAATTATAAAATGATGAGTCTGGGTGGTTTTCCTCACACCATGGAATATCAAGAGATGTGTTTCCTTATGGGCGGTTGATTTTTTTCGTTTCTCAACAAATTTAAATATTAGTAAATTATAATGGAATAATAAATTAGTACATGAGTTAAAACAAAAACGAAATATGCATGATGTATCTTGCAAATAAAAGACATAACCAGAGATGGACTCTTGATGCATCACAATTTTTAAAGGTGAACTAAAGCCCATACAGTACACAGTTATGGCATATCAAAATGTGCAAATAAACTATTACAAAACACAGGTGCTATATTAAGTAGTCTTATACCTTTTGTTTTGGATGTGTAATAGAAATTTTGGTGACAATACAAGAAAAATTTGCAGGGAGATTCAATAAAACTTCTATCGTTTAAAATGGTGCTAATTTTACCCCAAACAATAAGATCTTATTAACCTTTGTAAGCTTTATCTGATTGGTTGGGGCAAAAATAGCACCATTTTAAATGATAAGAACTTTTATTGAATAAACCTGATAGTGTTTACAAAACATAAAAACTGTGTTTAAATTTAAATGTTTATTTATGACAGAAATAAATGTATTTTCACTGAATTCTAAAACCTGTTTATAGCGTTATAACTGTATGTCAAAACCTATAAAACAGCTGCCATGTCTGTCTACTAGCCCTGAATGTTTCTGAAAATGTGGGTAGGATGTGTTCTTGTTTATCCTCTTGGGAAATTCTTATATGAAAATTTTAGGGATAATAAAAAATACCATTAAGTTTTGGTGAACTTTGGTATTTCTTTAAAAACCTACTTTCACAGGATGGCTTTCTGACATTTTCTGATCAGTCCAGATGTTTTGCCGCTAGCATAATGCTACAAGCAACACTTCAATATCATTAGCTGGCCCAGGTGAACCGATCAGTAGTGATGGACCCGAATTGAACCCAAACCCGAGTTTGGGCCGAACTTTATGAGTTTCGGACGAACTTGATCTATCCAAACTAGTTCGGTTTTCCGAAATGCGGCTGTATTTTTGACAGTTATCGAAACTTCGATAATGATCGAATTTACGAGCTGTTTGCTAACCCTAGAAGTATTGTTCGGTAAGCCTTGAATGTAATGTTCCTTTTCACTAACCCTCGAAGAATCATTCTTTTTCACCCTCCAATGTAATGTTCCTTTTCACTAACCCTCGAATGAATCATTCTTTTTCACCCTCCAATGTAATGTTCCTTTTCACTAACCCCGAATGAATCATTCTTTTTCACCCTCAATGTAATGTTCCTTTTCACTAACCCTCGAATGTATCATTCTTTTTCACCCTTGTAATGTTCCTTTCACAACCCTCGAATGAATCATTCTTTTTCACCCTCAAATGTAATGTTCCTTTTCACTAACCCTCGAATGAATCATTCTTTTTCACCCTCAAATGTAATGTTCCTTTTCACTAACCCTCGAATGATCATTGTTTTTAACCCTCCCAATGTATGTTCCTTTTCACTAACCCTCGAATGATCATTGTTTTTACTCCATGTAATGTTCTTTCACTAACCTCGAATGAACGTTGTAACCTCAAATCCATTTTCACTTCCCTCGAATGTAGCTTTCAACTTTCGGTAACCCTAAATGTATAGTTCGATTTCATAACCCTCGAATGTATAGTTCATTTCGGTAACCGTCGAATTTAATGTTCCTTTTCGCTAACCCTCAATCATCATTCTTTTCACCCTCCAATATGATGTTGTGTTTTGCTTACCTTCGAATGTATCATTCGTTTTCGGTAACCCTCCAATGTAAAGTTTGTTTTCGCTAACCCTGTATCGTCGCTAACCCTGAATGTAATGTTCATTTTCGCTAACCTGAATGTAGCCTTCAACTTTCGGTAACCCTCAAAGTATCATTCTACTTTTGTAACCCTTGAATGTAGATTCAGTAACCCTCGAATTGTCCATAACCCTTGACTGTAGCTTGCGCAAACCCGAAATTTTCCCGATCGTGGGGGAAAGAAGTTTTAAACAGGTTTTGGTGACAGATGCATGTTCCATAGAGCATTAACAGGTGCCCCATTGACTTTAATGGTTAGATTCTGAACTTTTACTGAAGTTCCAAATGAACCAAACTTCAGTAAGTTCATCTTACTCTACCATCTCTACCAATCAGAAAACTTCACGGAAAGTTTGCATGCCTTCCTGTGTGAAAGTAGGCTTACAAAAAGAGTCTGCTTTCTTGGGTGAGACCGTGCTCGTATATTCAAGCTTATTGTCTTTGTCCTAGTTAGGTGTTAACCCATAACAAGAAGATCACAGGAACTTGTGTGACCCATATCAAAAGGTTTATTTTCCTTTAAGTCTACAGAACTTGAATTCTAGGAACGTTCCTTGCACACAAAAAAAATACAAGACACAGAGCTTTAAAAAGTAAAAACAATTCAGTTATAATGACAGTAAGTTTCAGAATTGAAGCTTTGTGTGCCAACATAACTTCCAACTACTAAATTCGTGTTTCTATTTATGTCCTGTTTTACAAGGGTGTTTTTTAATGGAGGAAATCCTAAATAAGCACAGCTGGTGGCGAAAATAAATAGTTTATGGTCAGTAAAGCCACCAAACCCGCCAAACAGATTGTGTTTGTACTCTGTATATCAATGTTGGATACCGTTGTGCTCCCGTTTTTATTTTTTATCAAACACATCTCGGGATCCACTGAGATCCCATTATTTTATCACCATGGAATAGGATTGAAAGTTGATGTATGTATAATGTTTGTAGGAAACAGTGTCTTATAATAAAAAACCAACTTCATGCTGGAAAAAGAAAATAGAAAATGTGTAGCCAACGACTAGGTAGGGCACATTTAATCACAGCTCAGAATAACTAGGACTCTCAGAATTCTACAATAAATAGTTATTGCTAGTACTTTCTCTACCTGAGTACAAGGGTAGAATCTACACTTACCATTTACCTATGACATTTATTGATTGTTTTAAAGGATGAGTTCCTAACTGGTTTCGTTCTGGTTTCGTCTGAAAGTGGTTACGCAGAACTTATTAGTTCCGAAAATGCGTATCGAACCCAATTGAATCAGATTTTTCAGATGTAATATTCAAAATTTTAAATGTAATATTCCATTTTTTAAAATTTAGATTTTTCTGAGTTTAAAAATTTTGAAGAATTCGGTGGATTCAAGGCGTAACTGTGGTTCAGGTGAATTTTGTTGATGTAGAAAATTTGAAATGTGATAGGACACGGGTGGTAAATATTATAAATTACGTGTCACAATTCGATGTTGAAAATGTAAAAATTCCACTCCCACTGACTCAATGGAGTTTTATTTGAATTTTCATTCATCTCTATTTCCAATCACTGCTTAGTATATTGGCTATGCGATAAAAAAGTGCGGTATACATCATTATCCCTAAATTAGTACAGTTATGTAGCAGGTTTAACTTAAACTTGTGTTTTTAGTTATAATTTTTCCTTTTGATTCATGCCAAATCTGTTTAATGGTGGCCAAACTGTACATGTTACGATCCCAGTCGTAGGATCTGGGTATCGTACGATTGTCGGCCACATGTATGGATAATTTCTAATATCGGGAAAGTTTAAACTTTTTTTAGCCACCCATTTGATGTATCCCTGGATCTTTGGGTTATGGTCCACCTTGAAGCTGGCCATACACTACAAATTTATTCATTAGGTTCCCACCATGTAACTTGAAAACAATCTACCAGTATTCTTCATTTGTCTAAGAATCCCAGCAAAATGATCACTAAACAATGTCAGGGGAGATTACACTAGAGATGGGCAAACTTTCGAAAGTTGGTCCGTTTTCGAAACTATTGGAAAGTTTGAAAACGGACCAATTAAAGTCAATGGGAATCAAATAGTTCGAAAAGTTCTAATGAAATACAATTAAAATATTAATGGTAACTTATTGTAAATGGCTGTGGGACCTGGAAATGTCTGGGTAACATGTTCGAATATCAGGACTTTCGAAATAATAGAATTTTCTCTCACACGCGCTACTTTCGAGTTCATTTGCGCCTAGGGTACCAGGACATTTTACTGTGGATTCATGTTTGCGTATAGGCTTAATTGAGACTTTACTCGTAGATTCGATGTTCGGGTCTAGATACCATGACATTTTACTTACGGATTCGATGCTCCGTATAGGCTTTAATTGAGACTTTACTCGGTTTCGATGTTCGCGCTAGAATATCAGACATTTACTCAAGGATTCGAGCTCGTGTATAGGTTTAATGGACACTTACTCACAGATTCGAACTCGAACGGTGTACCCATTTTCAGTCGACTTCATTGATTGTAACATTAGTCCGAATATCGAATCGAGCCTCATAGTTCAGAGTAGGTCAAATTCCCGTTCTCGAAACTTGAGAGGTCGAACGCTGTCTGATTTGTATCATATCGGGTTTGGCGCTACTCGTTCTTTCAGTCAGATCTCTAATCTCACACACTCTAAAGTTTTTATGCCAATTTATGCTCCCCTCATTTGCCATGGTGGTTAAATAGTTTGTGGTTTTAAATTTCGCTCTAGAGACCAGTAACTTCCACTTATTACTCAAATTCAAAAGTTTATTATAATATACTGCAACAACTGGTTAATTGACCAAAAGATCTGCCCACAAGAGGTAACACAAGAAGAACATATTAGATTTTGAAAAACATTTTTTGTGTGTTTGTGTTGTGCATTGTGCCATTCCCTTGGAGGAAACAAAACTCCACAATCCAATAGTTTTATTTTTATTTTTTTGTTTTCCTTTCTGGTTGGTTTTGTGATTGGATTTACATACAGAAAGCGTAGGGTGGCCACTAAACTACTAGAGATGTCCGCCGAACTTCGCAAAATCCGGTCCGCTTGAGGATCCGCGAATTTCGAAAAAAATTCGAAAATTCGAAAATCGCGAGCGGGACCCATTAAATGAAAAATTCTTCGAAAATACGAAGAAATCTTGTAATTTGAAACTTTTTTGAAAATACTATTTTACCCCATTTTCGAAAATACGTGAAATACAAGTAATTCGAAAATTTTAGAAAATACGTTTTTCCGTGAATTTTCAAAAAAACGCGGTCCGAAAAGTTCGGAAGGCGGAAATCCGAAAATCCGCGATATCTGCCGTTTGCGAAGGAGGGAAATCCGCCGACGGATCAGGGTTCGGATCGCGAAACCGGGCCATCACTACAACTAATGTGGCCTCTATTGAGTCCTACCTAAATGACTCATCCATGTACAATAGTTATCCTTCAAATTCCCCCATCACGCAAGAACCTCAAAAATAAAAAAAACAAATACAATGAAGTAGAGAGTTGTGTGTGTAGCACTTAGTCGGTAGATCTTGAGCAAAGCTTAAAGATCTTTTGCACCTCATCTGGTAAAGCGGTTATAAGTATTGAAACTTTTTATCCCTTTTTAATCTTAGTTTATTAGATAGTTGCAGGAAAATTGTCTTCAAACATAACTGGACTATCTAAAATACCCCCAAAATTCTATTGTCCTTACTTGGCATGTTTTAGAACTATTATCATTAACCAACGTAATTATTTTCGCCTCCGAGCACACACTTCCTGTAGTCATCTACGCAACATTTACCAGAAAGTTATATTTAATGTATCAGCAGTATAAAATAACAGTTGGGCATCTAAACTGCATTGGAAAGCTATTAGAGCTATTAACATTAACTGTACATGACACCAGAGTGAGTTCAAGCAACGTTTTAATTGCACCGGTGTTATTTTAAATGAAAATACATAATATCCATCGTCAACTCTCCGTGACTGTGTAAAAGCTGCATAGAAGCAGCGCTGTAAGTGTGGCAAAATACATGGCACCTGAAACAATTGCGTCAGGGAGATTCAATAAAATGGTGCTAATTTTACCTCAACCACTCAGAACTTATTTAACATTTGAAAGCTAAAATCTGATTGGTTGGGGCAAAATTAGCACCATTTTTAACGATAAGAAACTTTTATTGAATAACCCTGTATGTGTTTACCTTACAGTCTTATCTTCCGAATAGATTAGAGAAAAAAAGCGCAGACATAGCTGTCCGGAGGATTTTCAAATAAATTTTTTTATTTTTTTTTATTGGGCAAGTCCACTCTAAAAATTAATATAGAAATGTTAATACACCCCAAAACTCCACTTTCACCTTAACTATACCTTTCAAAGATCCCCTGAAGGTACTTACCTGACCGGGTCCCTCGCTAACTGTGCGCCACCCCCTGATCCTGTTTTTGAGCTTGTTTCATGCAAAAACAGGAGCCGGGGGCTTCTGTGCGACGCCGCTCTATTTCCTAGTTGTTGGGTCAGCGATTGGCTGTGATGTCACATTGTGTTTTTCCTGACAGCCGCAACCAGGAATTGGAGTGGCTGTCAGCGCAGAGCAGATGGAGAGCAGCGAGCGACTGGGTCATTTTGAAAGATTTTATTGATAATGCAAACGTGGGTTTGGGGGGGTTGGGTGGGTGGGGTTGATTGAATTTCTAAGGTTAGTTTTTTTATGTGTGAATGGAAACATGGAATATTTGTGACATGGAAATGTGTTTTCTATATTAAGGAGAACAAATTATTTTTTCCAAAACGTATCCAAGTAAATGTACCTTTACCAAACTCAATCAAACGTAGATAGAAGGCTGGCATGTGCATTACGTGTTACAAGGGGAACACAAGGAACCGTTCTGGCATGAGAGCGTGCACTGCAGTTTAATCCACACGGTGCTGACCAGGGAGGACAGTAAGATTACATGATAAGTTTAAAAAGAAAGAGTTAGTTCTCCTTAAAAAAAAAAAATGACGGTAAGCATCTTCATCCTATTAACAGAGAACGTCAAGGGGATTTGAAATTTCTTTGTAAACTATTATAAATATAAGTGTTTATTACCACTACAGAAAGTTTATTATCATAACTACAGTTAATGTGTTTATATCATATACATGTGTTTATAATAACTACGAAGGTTTTTATCATAAACTACATTAATATGTTTATTACATAACTACAGTACATATGTTTTATATAAACTACGTTAATGTGTTTTATTAACTCATATTTCTTACCATACTACATAAGTGTCTATACATAGTTAATCATAACTACAGTAATTTGTTTATTATCATAACTGAATGTATTTATTTCATACTAAGTCATATTTTAGTACATAACTACGAGGTGTTATATCATAACTAACATGTGTTTTACTATACATTGCCATAACTACAGTAATGTGTTATATATAACTACAGTAATGGTTATAACCATATCTATAAATGTGTTTATATCATAATACAGTAAAGTGTTTATTACCATAACTACAGTAATGTGTTATATTACCATAAAACTACGTAAAGTGTTATTATCTAAACTACAGTAGTGTTTATTACCATAGCTACGTAATGTGTTTATCCATAACTACAGTAACAGGGTGGATTCCATATACAGTAAGTGTTTATTACTCATAACTACAGTAATGTGTTTATTTCATAACTACAGTAATGTGTTATTACCAACACAAGTAATGTGTATTTTACATAACTACAGTAATTGTTTATTACGATAACTACAGTAATGTGTTTCTTACCATAAATAACAGTAATGTGTTTATTACATAACTGCAGAAATTTTTATTATTCATAACTACAGTAATGTTTTATTACCTCTGATACAGTAATAGTGTAATTGTGTTATTACATAACTACAGTAAATGTTTTATTATCATAACTACAGTATGTGTATTATACCATAACTACAGTGATGTGTTACAACTAATGTGGTTTATTACCATAACTACAGTAATCTGTATTATAATAACTACAGTATTAATATGTTTATTATATAACTACAAGACTGTGTTTATTATCATAACTACAGTATATGTGTTATTCATAACTACAGTAATAGTGTTTATTATCCTAATACAGTAGTGTTATTATCATAACTACAGTAGTGTTATACATAACTAACAGTATGTGTTTATTACCATAACTACAGTAATGTGTTTATTATCATAACTACAGGAATGGTTTTATTATCATAAACTACAGAATGTGTTTATTATCAGAACTACAGTAATTGTGGTTATTCATAACTACAGTAATGTGGTTTATCATAACTACAGTAATGTGTTTATTATCATAACATCAGTAATGTGTTTATTATCCAGAACTAACTAGTAATGTTTATTACATAACTAAGTAATTGGTTTATACCATAACTACAGTAATATGTTTATTATCATAACTACAGTGAGGTGTTTATTATCATAACTACAGTGATGTGTTTATATCATAACTACAAAGTGTTATTATCATAACACAGTAAGTGTTTATTATCATATACTATAGTAATGTGTTTATTACCATAACTACAGTAATGTGTTTATTACCATAACTACATAAACTGGGTATGGGGAAAGAATCATTGATTTTACTGCTGGTGTGGACATCCCTTTAAATCTCATTTATCTCTATTAGCTGATTCTCACCCATTTCCCTTTATGTTGCTGTAGGTCCTTTTCAGGTACCTTTATTGCCATCGGACCCCATGCATTCTCTTGATAGACTGTTTATTGTTTTTAACATGAGAACAAACGTAACATGGTCACTAAATTAAACAGATACGGAACATCCAGCTATTCTCTCACAATCGGGTTTCACCCTCCCTATCTACCCAAGCCATGCAGTCAGATTCAATACCATCAGTAAAACTACAAGAACATCGTTGCCTTGCTGTCTGACTCTATTGATGATCTATTGAACTAATGTTACGGAAAAAACGGTACAGCGCGCGGACATAGCAATGAACAGCAGGCCTGTAATGCGGCCTTTAAAGCTAAATTCATCGAAAGTATGAACAATAAGTATTTGAAACTAAAGATGGGGGACAAGTGTTTTCCCCTTGTGTGTGTGATATATGCTGAATCTAGCTGAAGAATTCATGAGCTTTGCGTTTGCTTTGTTGTTCCTCGTTATGCAATTGTGCACTCTCTCTGGAGATGGAAATCTAAAAATAGAAGGAGATGTATTGCCGGTTCCTGGAATCTGTCCCTTTGGTGGGCTAATTGAAAACTGCTCACATTAAAGTCGCTTCGCGTCGTTGGAGATTATAATGTGCTTCACGTGGCTATTTGCTAGTGTGTGAATTCTTCTTCATGTTAAGTCTTTATAACATGTAATTTGCTCCACATATATTATGTATCTGCATGCTTCTGACACCTTCTCAGTTTACCGCAGGCTTAACACAGCTAGAGGAATAACTTACACGGGGCAATATTAGATACAAAGCACAGGTACCGCACAACATCTTTTGGGGGCATGACAGGACTTTATACGCACAACAACAGGGCCAGTAGCTACCAGTAGAGTAGTGCGTTATGTAGTAATTAGTTGCGCGAGTATGAGATGTACTTATAGTTAGTGAGGGATTCCCCCCTCTGCAAAAGTGGTGGGACACGACCTTTAAGTGTCAGAACTGTTATACTGTACATCACATGGTTATCTCACACCTACCTATAGATCGTCTCTACCTTCATTATACACATTTGATTGTATTACACCATGACATTGTATGTGTGTATGTATTGTATTACACCATGACATTGTATGTGTGTATGTATTGTATTACACCATGACATTGTAGGTGTGTATGCATTGTAGTATACCATGACATTGTATATGTGCATGTATTGTATTATACCATGACAATGTATGTTTGTATGTATTGTATTATACCATGACATTGTATGTGTGTATGTATTGTATTACACCATGACATTGTATGTGTGTCTGCATTGTATTACACCATGACATTGTATGTGTGTATGTATTGTATTACACCATGACATTGTATGTGTGTATGCATTGTATTATACCATGACATTGTATGTGTGTATGCATTGTATTACACCATGACATTGTATGTGTGTATGTATTGTATTATACCATGACATTGTATGTGTTATGTATTGTATTACACCATGACATTGTATGTGTGTATGTATTGTATTATACCATGACATTGTATGTGTGTATGCATTGTATTACACCATGACATTGTATGTGTGTATGTATTGTATTATACCATGACATTGTATGTGTTATGTATTGTATTATACCATGACATTGTATGTGTGTATGCATTGTATTATACCATGGCATTGTATGTGTGCATGTATTGTATTATACCATGACATTGTATGTGTGCATGTATTGTATTATACCATGACATTGTATGTGTGTATATATTGTATTACATCATGACATTGTATGTGTGCATGTATTGTATTATACCATGATATTGTATGTGTGTATGCATTGTATTATACACATGACATTGGTGTGTGTATGTATGTATTAAACCATGACATTGTATGTGTGTATGTATTGTATTACACCATGACATGTATGTGTGTAGTATGTATTACAATTGTATTACACCATGACATTGTATGGTGTATGTTGTATTACACCATGACATTGTATGTGTTATGTATTGTATTACACCATGACATGTATGTGTATGCATTGTATTACCCATGACATTGTTTGTGTGTATGTATTATATTACACCATGACATTGTATGTGTGCATGTATTGTATTACACCATGACAATGTATGTGTGTAAGCAATGTTTATCCATGACATTGTAGCAAAGATAGATTATGACATATGGGTTCCTAGCAGGGCCATCATTTAGGGCCCCTTTTTTGCTACATATATTGTACAGACTATAATATTTTTACTGCTCTTGAAGCTGGGTCCCCATAAGTTTCCTGGGCCCTAGACAGGTGCCTAGGGTTGCTTGTGATAATCCTGCTCTGATTGTAATGTGTGTATGTATTGTATTATACCATGGCATGTATGTGTTTTATGCTTGTATTACACCATGACATTGTATGTGTGTATGCATTGTATTACACCATGGCATTGTTTGTGTAGCTTGTATTACCCATGACATTGTATGTGTGTATGCATTGTATTACACACATGGCATTGTATGTGTGTATGCATTGTATTACCCATGACATTGTATATGTGTATGTATTGTATTATACCATGCTTGCATTGTATGTTGTATGCATTGTATTACACCATACATTGTATGTGTGTATGCATTGTATTACACCATGACATGTATGTGTGCAGCATTGTATTACACCATGACATTTTATGTGTATGTCTTGTATTATACCATGACATTGTATGTGTGCATGTAGTATTATACCATGACAATGTATGTGTGTATGTATTGTATTAACCATGACATTGTATGTGTGTATGTATTGTGATTATACCATGACATTGATGTGTGTATGATTGTATTACACAATGACATTGTATGTGTGTATGCATTATTACACCATGACATTGTATGTGTGTATGTATTGTATTATCCATGACATTGTATAGTGCATGTTATTGTATTATACCATGACAGTGTGTTTGTATGTATTGTATTATACCATGACATTGTATGTTTTATGCTGTATTACCTGACATTGTATGTTGTATGCATTGTTTAACCATGACATTGTATGTGTTATGTATTGTATTACACATGACATGTATGTGTAGTCATGTATTACCACAGACTTGTATGTGGTATGTATTGTATTATACCATGACATTGTATGTGTATGTATTGTATTATACATACATTGCATGGGGTATGCATTGTATTATACCATGAATTGTATGTGTGTATGTATTGTATTAACCATGACATTGTATGTGTGTATGTATGTTTACACACCATGACATTGTATGTGTGTATGGTATGTATTACATTGTATTACATCCATGACATTGTATGTGTGTAGTATTGTATTACACCATGGACATTGTATGTGTGTATGTATTGTATTACACCATGCCATTGTATGTGTGTATGCATTGTATTACCCATGACATTGTTGTGTGTAATGTATTATTACACCATGACATTGTATGTGGTGCATGTATTGTATTACAACCATGACATAGTATGTGTGTATGTATTGTATTATACCATGACATGTGTATGAATGTATGATTGTATTACACCATGACATTGTATGTGTGATGTATGTATAAACCATGACATTGTATGTGTGTATGTATTGTATACACCATGACATTGTATGTGTGTATGCTTATATACACCATGACTTGTATGTTTGTATGCATGTATTCACCATGCATTGTATGTGTGTATACATTGTATTACACCATGACATTGTATGTGTGTATGCTGTATTACACCATGACATGTATGTGTGTATGATTGTATTACACCATGGATTTATGTGTGTATGCATGTATTAACCATGCATTGTATGTGTGTATGTATTGTATTATACCATGCATTGTATGTGTTGTATGCATTGTATTACACCATGGCATTGTATGTGTGTCTGCATGTGTATTACACCATGACATTGTATGTGTGTAATGTCATGTATTACACCAGGCATTGTATGGTGTGATATGTTGTATTACACCATGACATGATGTGTGTATGTATTGTATTATACCATGGTTGTATGTGTGTATGCATTTTACCATGATATTGTATGTTTGTATGCATTTGTTTACACCATGACATTGTATGTGTGTAGTTTGTATTATACCATGACATTGTATGTGGATGTATTGTATTTACCATGACAATTGTATGTGTGTATGTATTGTATTAACCATGACATTGTATGTTGTATGTATTGTATTATACCATGACATTGTATGTGTTATGTATTTTATTATACCATGACATTGTATGTGTGTATGCATTGTATTATCACACATGCTTGTATGTGTTATTGTATGTATTACCATGATTGTATGTGTTATGTATTGTATTATACCATGACATGTATTGTTGTAATGTATTAATACCATGACATTGTTGTGTTTATTGTATTAAACTGAATTGTTGTGTGTATGTATTGTATTACACCATGGACATTGTATGTGTGTAGGGATTTGTATCATAATGGCCATGGACTTGTGTGTAGTATTGTATAAACCATGGATGTATGGGTTGTTAGGTATTTACTACATGACTGTATGTGTGTAGTATGATTATACCATGACATGTGATGTGTGTATGTTGGTTATTACACCATGACATTGTATGTGTGTATGCATTGTATTACACCATGACATTGTATGTGTGCATGCATTGTATTACACCATGACATTGTATGTGTGTATGTCTTGTATTATACCATGACATTGTATGTGTGCATGTATTGTATTATACCATGACAATGTATGTGTGTATGTATTGTATTATACCATGACATTGTATGTGTGTATGTATTGTATTATACCATGACATTGTATGTGTGTATGTATTGTATTACACAATGACATTGTATGTGTGTATGCATTGTATTACACCATGACATTGTATGTGTGTATGTATTGTATTATACCATGACATTGTATATGTGCATGTATTGTATTATACCATGACAGTGTATGTTTGTATGTATTGTATTATACCATGACATTGTATGTGTATATGCATTGTATTACACCATGACATTGTATGTGTGTATGCATTGTATTACACCATGACATTGTATGTGTTATGTATTGTATTACACAATGACATTGTATGTGTATGCATTGTATTACACCATGACATTGTATGTGTGTATGTATTGTATTATACCATGACATTGTATGTGTGTATGTATTGTATTATACCATGACATTGCATGTGTGTATGCATTGTATTATACCATGACATTGTATGTGTGTATGTATTGTATTAAACCATGACATTGTATGTGTGTATGTATTGTATTACACCATGACATTGTATGTGTGTATGTATTGTATTACAATTGTATTACACCATGACATTGTATGTGTGTATGTATTGTATTACACCATGACATTGTATGTGTTATGTATTGTATTACACCATGACATTGTATGTGTGTATGCATTGTATTACACCATGACATTGTTTGTGTGTATGTATTATATTACACCATGACATTGTATGTGTGCATGTATTGTATTACACCATGACAATGTATGTGTGTAAGCAATGTATTATACCATGACATTGTATGCAAAGA
>JAACNH010004930.1:0-22216 GCA_019447015.1 Hymenochirus boettgeri | reverse complement strand
CGGGTTGAAATATACCCATTTAATTATAGAAGTACATCAGATTGCTTTCATAGCACACCTGGACTAGACGTAACACACAGGGAAGTTTGCACTGCGATTTGCACAATTTTGCAAATTGCAAAAGAATTGGTGATCACGTTGCGGTCGAAAAAGGGATGCAGGCATCCCATGTAACTGTGGGCCACTTATATTCACATCCACTACCAGGTTTATCCTGTGTATGTCATTGTAGGCCAAGAAAACACGGCTAGTGTGGCCAGCCCTAAATAGACTTTTTTATTTCACACTGGATTTCATTGAGAAAGTCATTGATTATCTGTGTACAGGTGCATGGTCCCTTATAAAACACTTTAGCTACGGTTGTAGAACAGTTAGAACAGTAAATCTGGGTAGAAGAAGAAACCCCAACATATACATCATGCATTTGGAGAAAGGTAAATAATAATAGGTAAAGTGACATTTTCGCACAAAAACCAATATGCAATGTTATAAAATAGATTATATAGTACAGCAGTACAGGCTGGTAGAAAAAACTATTGTCTCAGAGTATGATTTATATCTGATGTATCTCATTATATTGTTACTTTAACCCACTTACCTTAGGGCACTATCCCTTGACATTCAAGATAACACGGGGTCTTCAGTGTAGTGTTTTATTTGCAATCTGCAAGAAGTTCCCAACAAGGGCTCGTCACCAACAATAATACGCCAGAACCCACCTTCACAATGTTCCCTCAAAAGCAGTGATCGTTACATACAAATGAAAAAAAAGATGAATCCTATATTCATCTTTTTTCGGCTTGTGTTTGGATGAGCTTTGTGATGCGCAACGGGAAATTTCTTCTTACATGAAAAGACCATCATGTGAGTGATAGTATTACAAATATTGAATTTAAACTGTGGGGATCTTCTTTCGTTGATCTCTCTTATATTGGTTTCATTTCAGGAGTAACCACAATGAGTCTGTAAACACGGGGTTGAACAAACTTCAAATCAGTACCCAGGGTGCTAAGGGCCCCTTACTACCACCAATACCGATCCGACAATCTCAGCAAAATTGTTTTGGTCAGATCAAACCGGTCCAATAAGAAGAAATTTGTACAAAAAATCGAAAAATTGTCAAAAAGCAACATGTGGCCCACGCAATCATACGATATAGGAATATCCCAAGATGCTTCTTTTTGATAAAAGTATATTTAAGTGCACTGGTGCCTGGTCCTGGGAACTATTCTCGCCACTGTGGCAACATACCAAACATACAGTCGCGATATAATAAAAAGTTCGTATTGTTAAAAAATTGGTGCTAGTGTTTACCTTAAACCAGCAATGTTAGTTTTCAAACGGAAATTAACATCTGATTGGTGGTTTGGGGAAAAATTAGCACCATTTTAACATAAGAACTTTAGTGCATATCATCGATATGGTAGCACAATTCACTGATTGATGATGGCAGTGTTGCACGGTTGTTAACTAGAATAGAAATAAACATACAGCAAGCCACACATCCCTTATAAGACCTAAGGGGGCCTAGTTTGTTCCCAACTTTATGGTATTTCCATCCAGTGTTAGGAGCGTGACTAAAAAATGATTTGTTGATTGGGTATTTGGGACATTCTGTTGGATCGCAATAGATACTGATGAGGTGCTGTGGAAATTGTTGCGGAACTGTTTACATCAACACAAAGAGTTTGTTTTAGGATCAATAAGGGAAATGGGGAATTATCAGTGAGGTAGAATCTATGAAAGTACACCTTTAATTCATACATTTAGGCAAACCCGGTCTAAACCGGAGCCCCAGGCTAAAAATCACATCAGCTGTCACTGATGTCATTAACAGACAGAGACAGGGAAATAGCAAATGTTCGCCCTTTTTATAAATTACACACTACTGAAAACAACATCTTGATTAAGTCTTTACGGGAAAGGTTGAAGATGATTAGATTGAGAGGAAAAAACCTGGGCAACCTCAAACTCAAGGATAGACACTCAGATGACAAAGCATTTCATGAAAATGCAAAATTAGAATATTATTAATTAATCAGTTGTATCGACAAGGGGCATTTTTCTTACGACAGTTATAAAAGTGTCCGATTTTACTGAAAACAGGCAAATTTAAAGTACATTAAAGTATGCAGGGGTGGGAAAACTACATGGGGGGATAAGCATTTGTTTGACGTTGAAAACCTATGCTATTGATGTAATATGGGTGTTGTTTTTTTCTTACAGGGGGCCTTCAAGAAGTCCAAACGATTTTGACTGTGCACAGCGCACACCCTAGGCTGTAAGGAAGGGTAATTTTAAGAGTATCTTCACTCATAACTAAACTTTTAATAATATGGTACCTCTTCCTTTCCCCCCCAACGACAAGTTAGATCGTAAAAAAAATAAGGTTGCCGATTCATATTTCATACATCCCCTTCGACTTCCAGCGACTAGATTACCACGCTCTCATAATGGGAAACAGCAGAGGAGGGGCCGACGGATGCTGGTCTCAGCCAATTTCACAGATGCAGATGCGACGTAATTATGGTTTTGCAGCTTTTTTTAGATCTAGCTTGGCGATTGGTGGTGGGGAAAGGGAGAGCTCCATATATTAAAAGATATATGCTAGGTGAGGAGTAGTCTGGGGGGATTCAGGGGGAAGGAGGGGGGGAGACTCTACTTGGTTATGCCACGTCCTATGAGGGAAGATCAGGGCATATTATAAACCTTTTCGAAGCAAGGACGCTCCTACTGGTGCGTTTCGGAACTTTGGGGTAAGCAGAGCAAGGAACCATAAGGAGGAAGGGAGATGTAAGGGTAAGAATTTTTTTTAAACTAAACAGTGGGGCCAGCATGGAGTTAGTTGGGGTGGAAAATTGCCCTAGTTGCATTACATTAGCAGTGCAAAACTAATGCCTTCTGCATAAAGATTTCACATGAGCTGTGTCCAGTGAGCTGCAACACTCAGGCTTACCAGTCAGATACGTTATATATTGGGATTATAGCGCAAAATCGTATGTCGTGCTTTACCATTACATTAGATACGACCCACTCGGACCCTGCCCACGAGCTACCATTCAGTTCAATTAGTTTAAACACATACAACCTATCAGGTATGTCTTATGTGGGGGGAAACCCGGAGTGCCTGGAGGAACCCATGCTAAGAACAGGGAGAAACATCAAACTCTTGAGATGTGTCCGAAGGGTGGCGTAACATGTAATGACAAGCCAACCACTTTGCAATATTAACATATCTATTATTACCCTAATCTTGATCAAAATAATGACATGGTATTGGGAAGGTTCAGCACACGCTTAGAACAAGTTACAAGTGGCTGTCAACACAGAGAAAAGAGAAGTGGTGAGGGGACCAGATCAGGAACTCCTTCAGGGGCATCTTGAATTTCGTACTAAGTGCGAACAGGGTTTGGGGGGATGACGTCTACCTTTCTTTAAAGTAGATGTGGGCAAACACTTTTCAAGGAAAAGTTGTTCCCCCTAAAAGTTCGGTAATGTAGGCAGGTATAAGATATATGAGAATGATGTAGAGACGGCACCCAGAAAGACGCAGGCACTGGCCAGGCTCGCCCAGACCAAACACTGCCTGCCCAGGCCACATCCATATCCACTTATACGGATTAGGTATTAAATGGGAATACATTAGGGTGTGTGTATGAAAATCTGAGGAAATTAAAGAGTATGTCCACCCTAAAAAAAATTTTGTTATATAGGTCCCCCGGGCTCCCAGCCCCAACCGCTATAATTTTTTTTTAGAAAGCCCCCCAAATATACTTACCCCCCGATCCTCCGCCGCGCTCCGGCCTCTGATGCAAGGAAAATGACAAGCACAGAGGGGCGGCGGACCGGCAGGCCGGTCTTGATTGGTGAAAGGGGGCGGCAGCCAAATCCACAGACGCGGCGCCGCAGCTTCACGTCGCCGGAGGAATAAGAGGAGAGGTAAATAAGAGTTTGGGAGCTTCTAAAAATTTTTTCCCCCAAAAATACCGGTTGGGCTGGGGGCCGATGGGGGGGGCGGAGCAGGATGTTAAAGGGGTTTATGCTAGGGGGAGGGATAGTGATAGTAGAACGGGAGGAGAGGGAGGGAGAGGGAGGGGAGGGAGGGGGGAGAAGGTGTCGGTGGGGAGCGGGGGTGAGGGGGTGAGGACCTGCAGTACGCTTGGTCAAAAATCTACCTGAGGCCAGTAGCAGCAGTGTCTATATGACCTAGCCTCCTGGTAGTCATTTTTGGGATTTGGGGGATACTACGAAAGAGAACCCTATGGAGCTGGGATTGTGAGGTAAGGATAAATACAACTACATGGTGGGGGCCATCAGTAGTTGGGTGGGATTATAGTTTGGGGTGGGGACATGCCCTTTAAGTACACCTTTAGTTTCACCACTTTGAGCTTTTGACTTTATCCCAATTTGTCCCTACTCAAAGTCCAATAAGAACTAAATACCCCCAGGTTTTTAGGTACCAGAACACAGCTAATCATCTTATATTTTTTTTTTTCAGAGTAGATCAAAATAAATATAAAATTATAGTCAACATAAACGTTGAATTTTGAAGAACTAGAGTGGAAAGTGGAAAGCTAATCTGAAAATAATTTGAGTTCAACAAGGAAACTGCACACCTTTAAAATACAACTAGCTGGGTGCAGAGTGATCCGCACACAAAGATCTCATCCAGGTCCAGACTTCATTTTATTAGAGATGTCAAAATGCTAATATAAAAAACCCTACACCGAGAAGCAGCCAAACAAACAATCATAAGACCAACAAAAAAACCACACAATTGCGTTGAAATTTTGTACTCAAAAGGAAAACACACTAACATAGCCACCAACAGTCCCGTTTTAGCCAAAACAGACCTTTCCTGGTTTCCTTTAACACCCAGAATTGTCCCACTAATACTTTCATGAATGACACTTAGTGTCTTAGCACTAGAACATACATCAAACTGGTCTTGATAGTTTAACACAATAACAGCCAGAGGAAGTATCGAGTATGTGCCTACGCGTTATTGTGACCGGGGAGGGAACCCAGCAAGGACTAATATCAGTGACTATTTTGAGGAGGACCCCTGAAGCTGTAAATCAAGGTGGACACAAACTCCCTTTGTGATAGGAGAAATATGTGGAAACCCCACTACTGTTGGCTTGGATTATGAACACTCCCATTTGATTGTATTATGGGGGTTGGGTGCTTTTTGCAAGTCCCAGTATCTATACTAGCACGGAACTGTTATAATCGGCACAGTGTAGAGATTGAAGGGCCACATTTAGGATAGTTTTCTGGTTGCATGACAGTATTGGACAGTACAATATAGTCCGAAGGACAATCCATGGTCATCAGTCCATCGTTGCTGGGACCCTCCCGGTCGTTATTTTTAAATCACATTGGTATTGGGGATGTTATTTGGTGTTTTTTTGTTTGATACAATATTCGTGATATCCTCATTATCGTGATCGAAAAAAAAAATAACAGGGCGGATTTATCCTATTTCTCCTATAGGCCAGATAGCTTTGCCCCTTAATACATAATAATACATAATACTAATTTATAATAAACATGCAATATTTAAAAAAAAATATATACTTAAATAATACTAAATTTAAATTACCGTAAAGAACCGATAAAGGCTACATAAAAATGAAGTTACAAATGCGATCAAAATGTAGGTATTATGGTAGTGCAAATCCAAGATCAAAAGGTACACCAATAAGGATCTTTAATGTGGGTAATTTGTATTTCTATAACCCAGAATGGTCTAGGTTTATTTACTGATTTATGTGTGATTAGGGTGGCTTGCCTCAGATCCTTCTCTTAAGTCGTGCAGGTTTCTTAGTAGGCTGGTGGCCTGCATTACTCAAAACATCCACAGGGTGGTCCAGGGTGGGCCACCCACCAAACCGTCGCTCCATTCATCGTAATCCAAAATGAGAAAATTGGGTGGCACGCTGAAAAAAAATTCAAAAATCCATGAAAGTGAAGTAGTTATTGAAGTTTACACCATGCAAACTTGGAGGTCTGGCCTGTTTTGGGCGGATTAAGTACTATGGCAACAGACAACATGTCACACGCCACAACTGACATCATTTGAAAAAATAAGTTGGATTGGTAAATTTGGTCACTTGGGTGGTCTAAAATGTAGCAAAAAATAGTAGGCTAACGGTTTTTTGCACTGGGTGCCTGTCACCATTATGGAAATGAATGGATGTTACATGGGGAGCTTGGGTTTAACTATTTTTAGCTGTTAGCAACTTCCAGACTCTTAGTTTGAATGTATAATATTGTATATAATTAAAAATACATTTACCAGTGTTCAGGTGATATGGGATTTTAGCACCAACAAGTATTAGAGAGTAAGGTGTGAGTAATCCCAATTGGAGAGAATAAGTAGCCCTAGATAATTTGAAAAGAGATCCTAGCATTGTAATTAAAAGTGCCGACAAGGGAGGCTCAGTGGTAGTTAGAGACAAAGTGGATTATAGAGCAGAGCATTGAGGCAACTATCAGACATGGATACTTATGTGGTATTGAACGGTGATCCTACCAACAAATATAAGACAGAGTTACGGAAATGTTTATGGGGGGATGAGTAGGTATATTATGTCCAGATATGGAACTTTTTGATACCTGATAAACCAGTGGTTCCATTTTCCATCATTTGTCGAAAGTCCATAATAAGGGGAAGGTCCCAGTGAAAGGGAGGCCTTAGTGGCAGGGATCCAACTCTCAATGAGGGGACTTCAGATTTTATGATTTTATGCTCCAAGTTAGGCTGAGCGTGATATAGAGTGGCGAGTAGAGGGGTACAGCTTAGTTACCACGGAGTGTTATTCCCTTTATTCTTGCATTCCTCACATTTGGGGGATAAAAGCGGTGAGGTATCATTTGTACAAATATAGTGGATATCCTAAAGATTGGATTGAGTTTATGTTGGAGCATTGCGAGTACCTCTTAACTCATAATTTTTCAAATTGATGGGGTTTATTACAATCAATGAAGAGGGGCCTCAATGGGCACGAAATTCGCGCCCACATATGCGAATTTGTTCTTAGGGTGGTGGGGAAGAAACTTTTCTTTTCCACCACCTGAGTTCAATTCAGTAGAGTCTAAAGTCATATGTATAGACGATACATAGACGATCTCCTGTGGATCTGGAGGGATCACGAGAAGATTTTGATATTTGGTTTAAACTTCTGAATACCAATAATTACAACATCAGATTCACGTATGAATTGGAGGCAATGAGATACAATTTCTAGATCTCATATTAGGACGATAAGGAGATAGATTAGAAACCTCTAATTATCGCTAAAGCATTTTGACAGAAACACTGTCCTTCATGCAGACTCTAACCATCCGAAACATTGTATATGCTCAATACCATATAGTGATACATACGCTACAACGCAATTTGTTCGAATGAAGTCTTTTGATGAAGCGGCGGCTGATATGACCAATAGATTCCGAAAGAGGGGCTATAATATATCCACTCTACATGAGGCCAAAAAAAAGCTAGGGTACTGATCGTAATATACTGTTAAATGGGCCTAAAAAAAGATGGATAAGTTAACTAATATAATAAATCAATTTATTTTTCTACAGCCTATAGCCCACAGTTAAAAACAAATACTAGAATTATAAGGAAATATTACCTATATTAAATCAAGATGAAGAACTTAGAAGGAAGTCATGCAAGAGGGATATACTTCGTTGCCAGAAAGGCACGATCGCTGTGGACATGCGTCTCCAAGCCTTTTTAGCAGTACAGGAAACGGCCAAGATACTTGGCTATAAAATACATGGATGCTATCCATGTGGGGCCACAAGACGTTAAAACTGTACAATATTACAAAAGGGAACAGCTATAAGAGTTCGGTTACTGGTAAGAGTTATCGCATTGAATCATATGTGAATTGTAACACCTCGTAGTGTTTATCTTCTCACCTGCACTAAGGTAGGGTTCAGTATGTAGGCTGTACTCACGCACTCTAAAAAGTCGAGTCAGAGAACACTTGAGGGACATAGAGGTGAACGCCTACAGAGTCCAGTAGGCGACCTTTATGCTATGTAATGAGGGACGGGAAGGGACGGGATAGTTTTGTGCCGCCACGAGTGGTTAGAGTTATAAGATCAGACCTAGGAATAGAGATCGTCTTGACTCACTATTGAGAGAGAAGTTAAGATGATTTTCAAACTGGAGACGAGATTCCTGAGGGCATCGTTTAGTAAAAATTACAAATCAGCTCCCACACAGAGCTATTTTACTTACATGCGCCTCCTCGCTCCACGTCGCGGCTCTGCACTCCGGGTAAGGCAGTCTAGGTCGGCCGTGACTGTGACGTCACGGCTAATCATGACTGCCATTCCTGCAGCACGTCTCCAGCGGCTGTCAAGAACACAACAAAGAACAAGAGCAGCCACGTGGAGACTGGGAGAGAAACCGAAGCGGTGGTGGAGCGAGGAGCTGTGAGGTATAATAACTGGGAGCTGATTTCTAAATTTTTACTAAAACGAAGTTAAGGTTTTGGGGGGTTATCTACATTATATAAATTTTGAAAAGAGGGGTGGACAGTCCCTTTAACTCTGTAGGGGATATTTCCTGTTACGTTAAATAATGTCCACTGGCCACGGCTGTGTTTGAACTTCTTTTAGTAGAAAAATTGGTGTTCTATTTTTAGAAAGGTTGCATTTATTTTGTTTATTTAGTTTCTCCTTTTTGGTCTTCCGTATCTGGGTTTGTGGATGTGTTGTATACTCACCTGTAGGGGCCTGATTTTCATGATATATAATATATTATATATTTTCATTCCCCCTTTTCACTAATTGCTATTTTGTATCGGACTAATTGAGAGCCCGAGTTGTGAACTGGACATATTATGCTCCTTTTTGCACTTTACGATTTTTGCAGGGGTTTTATGCTTTCCTTTCTTTTGTCGATTTTACTTAGTTGTCACTAATGTCACACATTTTCACGATCACATAATTTGATACAATGGACCTCCCCACTAGTTACATGTTGCCAAATTTTTCCAGCTAGAAAGGCAGAGATCTTATTAACGATCAGGTTTATTGCGAATTATGGGGATAGGCCCAGGATCGATTAAATATGACCATTCCAATGATAGCTTGTACATAATATAACACAGTGTTCAATGTTTTTAAAATGATTATGTATTATATCTTATATATTATATTTTATGTATATATACATTTTATATATGTGTTGAATATCGCTGGATTCCTCTGGTCTGCCCTCCCATGGGGGTTTAGAATGTGCAGTCTCCGTTGTTCTTTGCATTCACCTTAAAAGACCGAGGGTTCTTTCCTAGCATAGGTTCCACCCCTCCCAAGTATGATGTCAGGAAGGGTGGGAGTGGACTTTTTTAAACTGTAGTTCACCTGAACTCGTCGTGGTGATATTAAGACGTTGGTCCGAAATGCGTCAGGCCCGGGAGTCTGTTTGATTGCCATGGCTTTAAAAAGTAAGAATATTATATATTCCACCACCGCAGTAAGTGTCATATGTTATGCCAGGTGCGCCAGGCCAGTGTTTGGACAGTGGAGAATCGTATATGTATCAAGGGTTAGTATATAGGAGGGGTTTATGCACACTAAAACTTTATTGTAATATTGTATTATAGTATCCAATATTACATAACTTACCACTAGATGGCTCATTAGCTCACCTATGTTCCCTCCTATGGGAAGTGACAATTGCACTGTGTGGTTTATTGACTTATGAAGGTGTTATGGTGGCCATACATTTACTTACCTGACCGAGCGCTCCTGCGACCGGATCGATCATGCAGAACCCTCCCGCTTCTTCTATGCCACCGACATGCGATCGCAAAATACCATTTATTTTGTAATCACATGTCGGTCCATAGAAGAACGGGAGAAGCAGTTCCCGCAGGATCGATTAAATTTTGCGGGAGAGCTCGGTCGGTTAAGTAAAATCGAACATATGTATGGCCACCTTAAGGCACCAAAACATTACATGGTACGGGTGGAAAACAAAAGGAAGTGGGCCACATACATTGGACGGAGGCTGCACGCAGAAGTGCACATTTCTGGGCGTTGCCGTCTGCTTGCGCAATGTTGTGCATGCAAAAAATGGTGATTGCATGGCTCCGAAAATCGGATCACCGCTGCAGTTTAATGAAACTTAACTTTTTACAGTGTAGTTAATGCATGGCCACACTGCCAATCGCACAAGGTTCATGTGTGTGATTTGATTGCGTTTGCGCATGCGTTTTTGCATGCGTTTTTTCATTAAGTACTGAAAGCGATTGATTGCGATAAAATGCGGAACGCAATCGCAACGCACCCGAAAAGCGTTTATGGTGCGTTGCCGCGTTTCAATGATATGAAAAAAACGCAAGCGCAAAAAAGCGCAGCAGTGTGGCCTAGCCCTTATCCTTTAAATAGAATGCTTCAAGTGGAGCCCCAAAGGGTAAGTATTGGCCTGAATTTCCATTAATAAATTATTCACTCAAACCAATCTATACAGCAACATGGGGTACATGAACATGTTATTAGGCTATTCTTTATTAGTGCATCACATAAACAATGTTCAGGGATCACTTTGCTACCCTTTTGCACTTACCTGTTACCGCCGCTTCTATTTTAAAGCGCGGCGGGTACTGGTTTGCTCGGTAGTATGGCTGTTTTACTTCACCAACTTGAAGGTGGCGAAGTCAGCCGATACTAACCTCCCGCGCGGGGGGATGGGCAGGCAACCGCGGCGGGGTGGTCGCACCCGCCCCGGAGGACAGCCCCACCCCACCCACACACCCCGCGGCGGCGGCGCCACCCGCCGCCGCTTCCCAGCAGCCCCTTGCTCGCGGCAATCTCGGAAGGAGGCTAGGAGGGGCTGCCGGGGGGGGAAGGGGCACACCCCCCCCGGCAACCCCTCCAAGCCCCCGGCCGCTCCCGGGAGGGGAAGGGAGGGAGCCGTGGGAGGGGTGGAGGCTCCTCCAGCGGGGCCCTGAGAAGGGCCTCTTTGGCTTAGGGGGTCCCGCAGCTCGAACCGGGACCCCAGTGTGCGGCTCTTAAAAGAGCCCTGGGCGACGTCTTCGGGCTGGCGACACCAACCCACTCAGGTCGCCGATGCCAGGCAGAATCACTGCGGCCGACAGTGAGGCTGGCACCGCCGGCCTCAGCGGAGCCGATGTTGCCAGCCGCTTCTTTCTTCAGACATCTACTGCGATGGCACTTGAGTTCCGCGGCGGAAAGCTCCTCTTTATATAGGTTTGCAGAATCCATAATCCGTTCTGATTGGTCAATTTTTAATACTTGCTACATTAACCAATCAGATTTCGAAATTCCAGAAATCTGATTGGTTAATGTAAAGCAAGTATTAAAATTGACCAATCAGAAACAGAGTATGGATTTCTGCAAACCTATATAAGAGGAGCTTTCCGCCGCGGAACTCAGATGCCATCGCAGTAGATGGCTGAAGAAAGAAGAAAGAAGCGGCTGGCAACATCGGCTCCGCTGAGCCGGCGGTGCCAGCGGGCTCACTGGCGGCCGCACGAGTGGTCGCCTGGCATCGGCGACCTGAGTGGGGGTTGGTGTCGCCAGCCCGAAGACGTCGCGTCGGATCAAGAGGCTGGCAACATCGGCTCAGTTGGGTCGCCGGCGGCGCCGCCGGGGACTCTCGGGGGTCGGCGGCCTCGGCAGAGCTGGTGTCGCCGGGACTGGAGAAGAAAGAAGACGCGCCCAAGGGCTCTTTTAAGGCCGCACTGGGGGTCCCGGTTCGAGCTGCGGGACCCCGCCAAAGAACTTGTCAGTGCCGCAAGGGCCCTTATAAGGGCCGGGGGGGGGGGGTCCGGTTCGGGCTGTGGGACCCCCTAAGCCCCAAAAGGCCCTTTTCAGGGCCCCGCTGGAGGGAGCCTCCCCTCCCAGCGGCTCCCTCCCTTCCCCTCCCCGGGAGCGGCCGGGCGGCGGGGGGTTGCGGGGAGGGGGTGCGCGGCGGTGGTCGCGACCACCTGCTGCGGCCCCTTCCCGGCAGCCCTCCTAGCCTCCCGTCCGAGATTGCCGCGAGCGGGGAACGGGTTGGGAGGGGCTGCTGGGAAGCGGCGGCGGGTGGTCGCCGCCGCCCGGGGGTGTGTGGTCGGGGTGGGGTATGCCCGCCCCTTAGGAGAGGCGTCGGGAAGGGATTTTAAGTCCCTTCGCGGCGATACTATACAGTATCGCCGCGAAGGGGATTAAAATTACCGCAGCACATCGCGGCCACGTACATATCGCGGGAATAGCGCTCGCCGTTATAAATACGGCGATTAGCGCTATTTTCGCGGCCGCGATGTGCGATGCCCACCTTACTGCCACCAGGAGGATAGCAGCGTCCCTATAGGACTCTGCCTCCTAACTGGCCTCCGGGAGAAGTTTGGCATGGTACTGCAGCCCTTCTCCCCCTCCCTCTCAGGATTCCCTCCCCCTAGCGTAAAACCCTTTATCCATATGATTCCCCCTGTCCCCCAGCCCCAACCGCTCTATTAACATTCTTAGAAAAGCCCCCCAAACTTTACTTACCTTCCCTCTTTCCCCGCCGAAATCAACTCCGGCAGCGTCCGTGATTGGCTGCGCTCAGCCATCAAAGACGCGACTGCCTGTCCGCTCCTCTGCTTGCATTTTCTCGCAAGCAGAGGGCGGCAGCGCGGCAGAGGAAGAGGGGAGGTAAGTAAAGTTTGGGGAACTTTCTAAAAGTATAAATAGAGGGTTGGGTGGGGGGACAGGGGAGTCATATATTAAAAAAAGATTAGGGTGGACATACCCTTTAAACAAAATGGGATGAAAAAGTGAAATAATACTTAGTTCCAGGATGAAGTGGAGGAAGAAGATCCGTGAAAGATGCAGTCCAGAGTTGTTTCCAGAGTTACTGGTCCTCAAAATAACTTATAATCCAATGTTTTGATGGTAAAGGAGAGCTCCTCCTTTGGGTTTCAGAGCCATTCTTGACCCGCATACCGAATGCTCAATATTTTGCTGTGCCTCCCTTTCGCAGCCTGTGGGATCTTGCAAGCGTTAGTTAATTTGTGCTGACATAATCTTGAATTTATTAGAAAGGGGTCTTGACCAGGCAGATTGGTGGGGAGTTTTGCTGACCTTGGTACTGGGCGCACAATACAGTATTAAACCACATTTAAATTCTTTAGTAAATTATAACAGTTCATCTCCATAAATTTTTTCAGCTGGGGGGCATGAAAAAGTACCTGGGTGGGCCACCCACTAGCTACAATAAAACTAGGGAGAACACTGCACTTTCAACACAACATGTGAGACAGAGACCAGGAACATCACATTTTAGGACCAGAGGCCAGCAACAAAAAGGTATGCTGGGGCGCCTCTGCAGTGGCTGTAAGAAGGAGGGCCTCACATTTTATACCAACATAGAAAAGTAATAATCTATGTTACCACGTCAAGGTAACCCCGTCTGGAAGGTCCAAACGTCTAACCTTTTTTATTCAATTTTACTTCACATTAGCAAACTTTTTCATTTTCATAGGTGTGAACTGGATATATAAACAGGCTTTCTACTTCCCCCAGCTCTTTGGTTTTTAAAATGGGAAGAGGGCATCCATCCAGTGCTTTATTAAATGCATATGACCTCCAATTAAAGAGGCGTGTTGGGGATGCTTTACCACATTGAAACTTGACCATGCTTCATAATAAATATATACAATGCAAGGATTGTGAAAGCACCTCCAATTAGGCTAATTTACAACTACATTTTGCTACTGATCTGGTCAAACATTTATACAAACATAGAAGATAATCAATGCACATTCCTAGGCCCCATACAATATCATATATCTGCACACTGGCAACTTTATAAACAAAGGGGTTTTAGTACACATTACTGGTGATCACATAAATGAAAAGCCTTCCAACCACGTCAAGGTAACCCCAGTCTGGAGAGTCCTAATTCTAACCTTTTTTACTTTTGCATTTCTCATTTGCATACTGGATCAACATAACAGGCTTTCCCACTTTCCCCAGATCAGTAGCACTTCCGCAAAATGTAGGTTGTAAATTGAATTGGAGTGCTTCCACAATCCTTGTACCTCAACATTTTTATGCCACACCCTCTAGCAGCCATGCCGCTCATTGTAACTTACAACATTGCAAATTACAGACCTCGTATATAATACAATTACCGCTCCGATTTTTACTACAACGTGGTATTGGTCCATTGACTGGCATTAGGGTTATTTTACCAACATAAAATACAGCTGTGAAAATAAATTATCAATAATTGCTGTAGAACAGGGAAAGGTATGAATTCAAATTTAGTGTGCTTTTTTACAAATGTAAATACAATGAGCAAACACTCCGATGAAGGGTGTGTCATTTAAAGGTGTATGTTATGTATGAGAGTTGTATTACAGTGCATGCTCGATACACATTAATCTCAGGTCAGTTCAGATCTCTTACCCTTAGACACATTAACCATGTCAATAGGGTAGTGCCGTGTTTTGCCCACAACACATACCGGCACAAGTAATTACTCTGACCGTATTTTTATATAAAAAAACGGCAGTATAACCGGATTCAACATAAATGCCCCAGATTACCCTGTCCTCCCCAACCACCAAACACACACAAACATGGCTGGCACATGCGGTTACCAGACATAAACCACATAGAATGTACGGTTCACACTCATACATATGTCAGTCGCATCGCTAAACTTGGATACGAGCTAGCCCAAATTTACATGCATACTTTTCATATACGTGAATACGTCCTACCTCTGAAGCGCTCCTAGTATGTGTAAGTGTTACAGACCTTATCCATTCAGTTAGCCTACCACCCATACCCCTAGTACCTCTCTGGTTACACATAATTCAGCGTTCGTCCGTACCTCGCAAAATGTAATTCCCAGTGGGAGACTCTGAGAGAATGTTTCAAAAGACATTGGTATTTGTTAGCAGAGGACCAGGATTTAAAAGTGGGGATAACGCCCCTACTAACAGCTAGACGAGCTCCATCCCAAAAGACATCTTACGTAAGAGCCATTTGAGGAGAAAACCAAAAGGGAACACACTAGAAATACGGTTAGGAGTCCCAGAACATCATGGTATAGAAAATGTGGAAAATGTATATATGCATTTATAATGCCGAGGAGAACAAATACACAATTGTATGGTAAAATTTATTATGTGAAAAAATTATTCACGTGCCAATCCAAAAATGTTATCTACGTCATTACCTGTAATGTAAAAACCATGTGGGAAAAAACAAAGAGAAAACTGACTGCACGAATACAGGAACATATCAGAGCAATAGTGAATAAGGATCCACACAGAAGAAGGGTAAACAATGGTGGAGGTGCACTCTCTCCAGTTGTGGGTGCAGACACCTCTATAGGTTCTTCCCTTAGGAAACCAATGATCCACAGGAAAAAAAGAAACTGAGGGTCGCAATCCAAATTGTTAGAAACTTATTGGAACCACACATCTTAAGTCACAACGTTTCGGGGGATGCCCCCTTCAGGTGATCACTCCGGAGGTAGGAGGCAATTCACGTATATAGCAAAGTATGCATGTAATGCTCGTATCAAGTTAGCAATGCGACTGACATATCTATGCATGAGTGTGAACCGTACATCTATGTGGTTTACGTCCGGTAACCAATGTGCCAGCCATGTTGTTTGGTGGTGGGGGAGGAAAAGGGTAATCTGGGGCATTATATGTTGAATCCGGTATACTGTTATACTGCGATTTTTGTATAATATATGGTCAGAGTGATGATACTGTGACGGTTATGAGTTGCGGGTGAAAACACAGGCACTACCCATATTGACATGATTAATGTGTCTAAGGGTAAGAGATCTGAACTGACCTGAGATTAATGTGTATCGAGCAGTGCACTATCTGTAATACAACTGTTTAGGACCCTAGGGGTCCAGATGTTTATATTTTTATGTATTGAGAGTCATTTATCTGAAAAAACTGTTATTCCTACAAACGGCACTGGTACCGATCTGCCTGCATCTGTACTACCTTCTTTTTATGGTTTGTGAACTTTGGGGTAGATCATTATTACATGATCTTAATTATTATACTTTTTTGATAATGTAAAAAATTGAAAAAACTAGCAAAAAATATCTGTGGAATTCAGTTAGATCAACAGACTGGAAGTTTAGTTCCTGAAGAAGTTTCTCTATTCATCTGAGGATCTCTCAATTCAGAATGATTATTTCTCAATTCAGAATGACTTTGCCAACAGATTCTTGTACAAGTCATTTGAATTGAGAAAGCAGCAGGATGACTAGCGAAATGTCTTCAGGAACTAAACTTTTGATCAAACTGAATACAACGGAATACCATGACTGGATGAATGAGAAACTTCACAAGCAACTAGCAAATAACAAAAATTGCTGTTACTGAACTATATAATTTCCCTATAGTTTTCTGTATTGGCATTATCAATGCCCTGCCACCAACCTAACCCCTGCTCATTCCAGGACAAGTGTAGTTACACTCCTAGACAGGCTAAAATGTTTATATAAAAGTGTAACACTTTGACCCTTGAAATGTATGATATAATTTTCTAACAGGACAGTAGCTCTATAAAAAATACTTAAAGGGCATGTCCACCCCCCAAAACTAATCCCCCCACTACTGGCCCCATTGTGTAGTGTAGTGTAATCCTTACCTTACATCCCAGCTCCATCTGGTTCTCCTGAGTCCCCCACAAAGTCCCAAAAACTGCCCACCAGGAGGATGCAGAGTCCATATAGGACTCTGCCTCCTACCTGGCCCCCGGGAGAAGTTTGGCATGCGAACTGCAGCCCTTCTCCCCCTCCCTTCCCTCCTCTTAGGATTCCCTCCCCCTAGTGTAAGTCCCTTTAGATATATGATTCCCCCTGTCCCCAGCCCAAACGCTCTATTGTATTCTTAGAAAGTGCCCAAACTCTACTTACCTTCCCTCTTTCCCCGCTGCAAAGAACTCCCGGCAGCCGTGTCCGTGATTGGCTGCCGCTCAGCAATCACAGACGCGACTGCATTTGCTCGCAAGCAGAGGGCCGGCAGAGGTGGCAGAGGGAGGAGGGGAGGTAGTAGAGTTTGGGGCACTTTCTAAGAATACAAATAGAGCAGTGGGGCTGGGGGGACAGGGGAATCATATATCAAAAAATATTTTTAAGGGTGGACATATCTTTAAAATATTGACTAATGGTAGCAGGACATGACCCATTTAGCTCAAACACATCACCTGGACTGACATTTTAGGTGGCCATACATACGAACGATACGGGGAACAACGGGATTTACATATTATCGTCAATGTGTAGAGGCTGTTGTGTGCTGGTTCCATGTGATCTGTCAGCAAACATGCTGTGGAATTGCATTGTTATGGCCACCTTTAGGTTGGATAGGCCAGAGATTAATAATGATTTACCGCACAACCAAAATTAGTTGAAATGGAAGATATGATATTTTGACAAATCAGAGATGATTGTGTTCTATTGTGTTATGTTCTATTGTTCAATGAACATAAGATCACGTTGGTCTGGGTCATATGGTATTATTGTTCATCAATTAATATACGGATTGGTAAACTTTGGCCGTGCACCAAAGATGCAAACAACATGTCTTTTAAGGCACTGTGCATTTGTATTTTTTGTTAGTGAATGGTGACAAATTCCATTTCTAACCTGTAAACGAGTCAATTTTGATCTTATATTTCAGGTGGCAATCAGCAAATGCCAGGAATGGTTATGACAGTAGACATCACAGCCATTGACTGAATGCTATTCCCCTAGCTGCCTCCTCTGAGCATGGTCAATAAGTAATGAGCTCGAAAGCTTGGAGGGTAGGCAGAAACCTTTTGAGAGTGAAGAGGAGAAAATGATTTCACTATATAACAGGATTGTCCTACATCGCTCAGCTTTCTAGCTATTGCAGATTTGGAGTTCGGGGGATAGATGGAATGTCCCTCTTACATAAAAGTCCCGATTGCTGCTTATTCTTATTTTAAGCTTGTCATGCACTCAAAGCAAGTTACACAGCTGTGTGTAGCTTCTGTACAATAGCGTGGCCCTTAGAATAGGCAGGGGATAGGACAAAAGCTGATTGGACCTGTCGTTAAATGGCGCATTGACCCCATCAGCAGATGAAACTCACCCACAAAGACTGCACGAGTGGTGGTTAGTGACCAGATAATGGTGACCATACACTGACCTGACATTATAATCATTTAAAGTTTGATTCAACATCAAATAATTGGATTGGTTTTTTTACCGGACAGGTTTGTGACATAAAACAATATGTTGGTCACAAATGATCTGGTCAGGTGGTTTCCAAATACTGTGGGAAAGACGGAAGGTGAGGAATGGCCGGCACAACGTTCCTTTGCTACAGACAGAAAACTGGTCAGTTTACTAAGGTTGACCTGTGTGGGTACCAGTCTCCACACAGAGTTGTAACTAACAAGCTAATTTCTGGCTTGGAGCAATAAGGGTTCAGAGCTTACACACAGTTGCTACATCTAATGAACATTCCACTTTATTGCTCAGGGGTAATTCATCTCCCTGACATTTGCAGCTCAGTCTTTGCTGTGTTCTGGACACTGGGGGAGGAGAAGACTGAAGGGGGCAAAGTCGAGACTGAAGAAGGATAAGGACTGTAAGGGATGGGAGGGGGGGCAGTACAGTGACCAGTCTAACGCATGCGCAAATGGGTTGTTTTCACAAAGCTGCACATAAGTGAGCCGGCACACTGCAGACACGGCGTCTTTGTAAAGAGACCATAGAACTGAGCACTGTGACAGCAGCTTGTGCTGTTACTTTTTATACCGTCACTTCCCAATGAATGCCCACAAACCAAGCGCGATCCTGCCGGTACAGTTGCACAGCCAATGTATCATCATCGGTGCGATCGCTAGATCCGCCTTTTATATGACATCGTAATTCCCACCCCGATCTCTCTCCTTCCCACCGTGCGCATACCCATATCCCCCATTGGTTCCAATCGTGCTGGGGAAGGTGAAGAGTTTAACTATAAGCTTCGACTGTGTCAATGGGAGCCACGTCCCGGTGTTTCCAGCGGGGTACGGTCTCGGGGAGGGTGAACCTGGAGGTAACGGGGGAAATCCGGGTGAAATCTCTTAAGATCCACGCCAGGGGACACGTAAAGTGAGATGGACGGAGTCTGGAACGCGGGATCCAACACTGCCTACACCAGAACTACACGGAGGAAGTGGAGTATTTTAACCACCGACCTACTGATCGGCCATGAACGAGGTAAGGACAGTGCTATATGGAGACGGTTGGTAGATCACCCGTCGGTAACTGTATGGAGAAGGTTGGTGGATCACACCGGGCCTGTAGCTGTATATGGGGAAGGTTGGTAGATCACCCCAGTCATGCTGTATATGGGGAAGGTGAGATGTAGTTAGCTGTGTCTTGAGAACTTTAACTAAAATGTCCAAGTTCTAAACAATGGTCGGTATTGGTGTTAACCAATAGGGCAGCACGGTGGCTCAGTGGTTAGCACTGATTGATGCCTTGTAGCGCTGAGGTCTTGAGTTAGACACTCTGCATGGAGTTTGTATGTTCTCCTGGTTGCGTCGTGGGTTTCCTCCGGGTACTCCGTTTCCCCCACAATCATAAAGACATACTGATGGGTGTATGTGTACATAAAGTGATTAGTTGTAAGCTCTTCGGCAGGGCCTGATGTGAATTGAATAATATTGTAAAGCGCTGCTGTAGCCAATATAAGAAATAAAATACATACAACCAGGGATTGTGTGGTAGAGTAATGTTGAGAGGGGTCACGTTACTGCAGTGATGGGCTGTGTTCCATCCATTCATCCCTGCACTGCCATGGGCCGTGGAAGTTCACCCTGTACATTCTAACTTGCCTAGCAGTAAATGGGAATTGGTGGACTGGGCATCAGGTAGAGTAGGACATTGTGGCAGGGTGGGGGCGCGTGATGGAATCATCTTGTTTTGCTGAAGTTTCCACCACCCTTTGTTAGAGCGGTTAATCCTGTTCCAGGCAGTGGTGTCAGTGGAGAGAGGGATGCGAGTGGGAGGGGGAACCTTCTCTCGCCCTGCTGATTGGATGTTGGAGTGTCAGGTGGTAACTCTTGACTCAGTCTCTACAAAGGAGAAAAGCCATAGAACCAGAGGCCAGTGATAACGTTTAGACACCCCATCCATACAGATCACACAGCACAGTCATTGTGGTCAGAATTGTAACATACAATAAATAGCACAGTGTCTTATTACAACCTTCCCCCATGGCACAGGGTCACTTTCTATTGTACTACCTGACCCTAGTCAGTAAGACACAGCCTGATGGAACACAGTTTATATTAGGAAACATTGCACATGTTGTAACCCCTGTATTCTCTCATGGCTAATTAAATTAGCTGTGGGTGTTTGGGAGATGCAGTGCAGGTAACACACGACATCGTATGGGCAGTCTATATGGTCTGTCTGTACGGCCCGGCAGTTGAGGTAATACTTCTAGAGGCAGTTCAGAACTCTGCAGCACACACAAGCTTGATTGAAACACGGGAAGGAAAGGCAGAGTGGCAAGCCGCACCAACATAATTCTGATTGGACTATTTTCTTTTTGTTAGGCTGTTGTCAAGGCGACGGCTGTACTCTTGATTGGTTAGCCCTGTTGCTTAGGGCACAGGGAACAGGTGGAGTGAGATGGGCGTGACTTCGATTCCTAGAAAATGTTTTAACCCTTGGTGTGTCTCTGTCACCATTGGAAATAATGATATTGTTTTATTTAACCTAAACCGACTATGCTGTTATTCTGCTATTTACCACGCTGGCACTAAGGTGTGTACCTAGAAAGAGCAACAACTTGCTACAAGGAGTCCCCTGATCTTATGTCCTGACATATTATTCCTATCCTGACATACTATAACTAAATTATTCCTATATGACATCTATAACTATTATTCCATCCTAACATATTATATCTATATATTCATCATGACTATATCTATATTATTCCTATCCTGACATATTATATCTATATATTCCTATCCTGACACATTATATCTATATTATTCCTTCCTGACATATAATACCTATCCTGATGTACTATACTATGTCTATATTATTCCTATCCTTACATATATCTATATTATTTCTATCCTGACATATCTATTTATTCCTATCCTGACATATCTATATATTATATCCGAATAACTATATATTATCCTATCTGACATATTATAATATATTATTCCATCCCAACATATCTATTATTCCTATCTGACCACTCTATCTATATTATTCCTGTCCTGACATACTATCTATGTTATTCCTGTCCTGACAAACTATATTATTCCGTCTGAAACTATATTATTCCTGTCCTGACAAACTATATTATCCTATCCTGCTATTTATTCTTATCCTGACATACTATAACTATAACTGTATTGTCTGTCCTGACATACTTTGACCTGTATTATGTCTGTCTGACATACTATTACTAACACTGCATTATGTCTGTCGTGAACACTATAAACTGTACCCTGTATGGTCTGTCCTGACATACTATAACCTGTAATGTCTGTCCTGACATAATATTACTATAACCTGTATTATGTCTGCCTGACATAATATTACTATACCTTGTATTGTCTGTCCTGCAAGGTACTATACTATACTTGTATGCTGCCTGAACACTATAACGATACCCGGATTGTTGTCCTGACTACTAAATACGGTACCTGGATATGTCTGTCCTGACGACTATATAACGGTACCCTGGATTATGTCGTCCTGACTACTATATAACGGTACTGGATTATGTCTGTCCTGACATACTATATAAACGTACCCTGGATTATGTCTGTCCTGACATACTATATAACGTACCCTGATGGATTATGTCTGTCCTGACATACTATTAACGATACCCTGGATATGTCTGTCCTGACATACATTAACAGTACCCTGGATTAGTCGTCCTGACGTACTAATAACGTACCCTGGATTATGTCTGTCCTGACATACTATATAACGATACCCGGATTATGTCTGTCCTGACATATATATAAAGATACCCTTATTGTCTATCCTGACACACTATAACGATACCCTGTATTGTCTGTCCTGAATACTATTATAACGACACCCTGTATTGTCTGTCGACAGACTATTATATAACGACACCCTGTATTGTCTGTCCTGACATACTATATAACGACACCCTGTATTGTCTGTCCTGACATACTATATAAC
>JAACNH010004929.1:0-22222 GCA_019447015.1 Hymenochirus boettgeri | reverse complement strand
ATTGAACACTTGGTCTATGGATTGTTGGTTAGACAATATGAATGACCAATCGTTCCAAGAAATGTTTAGGCAAAATCTTAAGCAACTGAAATTCTCGTGGATTGGGGTTCGAAAATCGGCTTTACTTTTTTTCTGTGACCGACAAATATAATGTCATGCTGTTAGTCGAAATGGCATGAAGGTTCTATAGTATTAGACATGTTGGTAAATTATGTCCAATCGTGCAGTCATCTTTGGACCGCACAAAAGTTTATGCTGAAATATTGTCCACAGCTATTTTTGGTGTACCGCTGATATTTAGACCCATCTGGCTAAACTGTCATGAGTAAATTGGATGGTATATCCTTTTGTGTGTTATGTACAGTAGATATCCATTTATTTATATGGACTATGGGGGAAAATTTGCGTACCGATGTGGTTTTTAGTGATGAGTCCCAGTTTCTTTTCATTTCTTATCTAATTTTACATCACTGATATACTGACTTTTAATTGAAATCTATCTCTGATTCCAGGATGTTTATTAATAACCAGCAAACGCAAAGGTACCACTATGGGAGCTAATTTAGCGCCCTTGTATGCCAATAGCTATATGCATTAGAATTTGAAAAAATTAATCACGAACAATATTGAGGAAAATATGAGATTTGCGAAGGACAATGTTTTTTTTCTTTCAATTTCCCTGCAGCATTTTATACTGAATTATCGTAGAAACTGTAAAAATAAAATGAAAGATTTGTGATATCATGATTATTTGAAGAGGCTAAAGAAGGATTTATTGCACACGGAAAGGGAATCCCTTAAATAGGAGTGATCCCCTTCAACACAGGGCTCAACCAATTACTGAGTTTGTATTCCTTATGATAAAGGTGGTCCTGCAGAATTGATTGAATTTGTCGCTGATGATTGGCGGTAAGCACTAATGTATGGCACCTTAACCATACAAGGATCTTTCAATTGGACAAATTTTAATTCCAGTTCCAAATCTATCGTATTGATAGATACTTGTTGATTATTTATTGATCAGAATTTAATCAGTCCTGAAATTCTATATTTTTAACAATTGAAATGCTATAAACTAATTAAAAATCAATGTGTTAATTGTTGTTGCTCCTCCTCTTTTTCCCAATTTACTTTGCTTTTTTGGTAACACCTACTTGTGAGACAAATCTATATTTAGCACTGGACTCATAGACTTGATCAAGGCTTACATTACCAGCAGCAAAGGATCATGGGAAATAGAAACAGAGAGAACTAGAATGATTTTAATGTATGTCAATTTTAAGAAATATAGCTAATTATGCTATACTTTCATTCTCCTTTAAGATTATATAGCCACAGATCCGTTCATTGTCCCCACCCGATCTAACCATGTATGGTTAGCTTCACTCAATGGTATGATACCCAAACACATAATGGAGAGCATGAAAAGGATATTGCTAATTGTGATTTGGGGGAAAGGGATTTTTATAAGACATTTCAATTAAAATTCACACTAACCATTAAGATGTCTGGCCCTTGAAATTGTGGATATTGTTATATCCTGATGACCACCTGATGTGCATTTTGTAAAGTATTTGTGGTTATTATCTAATTGTGTATTTCTTGCCTTTGTGTGATATATTGTATTTCCTCGACCCAAGAGTGACATCTAGTGTGGGAATATATATCCAATCAGGAAAATCAAGGAGGAAAGAAAAAAATATATACCGGTATATAACGAGACTGCTGGGATTTAATTTAAAATAAAAATTACCGATTCAAACACAGATTTGCGAAATTATTTTAACAAAGATAAGTTTATGTTAATATAGGAAAATGCTTATAGTGTTATTATGTTGTCAAATGTACATTTAGTTAACAGATTGGGTTAATTCTATGTGGAAGTAACACTATGCCTTGTTGGTAATTAAGGAAGCCATTTTGTAGTTGGCTTGAACCTGATGAAGGGTGTTTCCTCAATCTATATTAAATTGTTTGGCATATGTGATGGCTGATAATACCAAAGATTGATGGCTCCCTCATTGGGGAGGCACTGAATGTTTGTACTGGTGCCAGTACAGTGTTATTTTTATGAAAGGGGAAAGAAAGTAGGGTTGAGATTTTGTTTCTAAGAATAATTTAATTTGAGAGGGGAGTGATTACTCCTACCTCCCATTTTTTCTTACATGGTAAATGTCTGCTTGTGGAGTGCTGACACTCTCCCTCAGGCCTCTGCCTTCTCTTCCGCCTACTCTTAAGATATCCGCAGTGTATGGCCACCTGCTTTGTACTTTCCCAACACATTGAGCTGTGTTTGAAATAGGAGGTAGGAGTAATCACTTCTACTGCCCATTGAATTATACTATTGATTTTTTAAAAAGCAAAAAAAAAAAAAAAAGAAAAGGATTAGTGTTTTTAAATTGCCTGTCTACCTGATAGATCGGTCTTTAGAGATCTGTCATGTTAGAACAAGAGTCTTACACTAGGTTAGTGATGAACCCTCTGTTTAAATGAAGAATTAGGTGTCAGTGTATAAAGTATACGGACAGAGTGTACAGTATAAGGACATGTGTACTTATGACAGTGTACGTTATGTTAAGGACAGTGTGTACAGTATAAAGACAGTATGTACAGTATAAGGACAGTGTGTAAAGTATAAGGACATTGTGTACAATATAAAGACAGCGTGTACATTATAAGGACAGCATGTACAGTATACGGACAATGTGTACAGTAAAAAGACAATGTGTACATTATAAGGACAGAGTGTACAGTATAAGGACAGTGTGTACAGTAAAGACAGTGTGTACAGTAAAATAAGAAAAGTGTTTAACAGTATTAGGACAGTGTGTACAGTAATAAGGACAGTGTGTACAGTATAAGGACAGTGTGTACAGTATAATAAGGAAACTGTGTACTGTATAAGGACAGTGTTTACGGTATAAGGACAGTGTGTACAGTATAAGGACGTGTGTACAGTATAAGGACAGTGTGTACAGTATAATAAGGAAAGTGTGTACAGTATGGAACAGGTGTACAGTATAATAATGAAACTGTGTACGGTAAAAGGACAGTGTTTACAGTATAAGGACAGTGTGTACAGTATAATAAGGAAACTGTGTACGGTATAAGGACAGTGTGTACAGTATAAGGACAGTGTGTACAGTATAAGGACAGGTGTCAGTATAATAAGGAAACTGTACGGTATAAGGACAGTGTGTACAGTATAGACAGTGTGTACAGTATAAGGACAGTGTGTAAAATATAAGGACATGTGTACAGTATAATAGGGAAACTGTGTACGGTAAAAGGACAGTGTTTACGGTATAAGGACAGTGTGACAGTATAAGTACGTGTGTACAGTATAAGGACAGTGTGTAAGTATAGACAGGTGTACAGTATATAAGGAAACTGTACGGTATAAGGACAGTGTGTACAGTATAAGGACAGTGTGTACAGTATAAGGACAGTGTGTAAAATATAAGGACAGTGTGTACAGTATAATAGGGAAACTGTGTACGGTAAAAGGACAGTGTTTACGGTATAAGGACAGTGTGAACAGTATAAGTACAGTGTGTACAGTATAAGGGACAGTGTGTACAGTATAATAAGGAAACTGTACGGTATAAGGACAGTGTGTACAGTATAAGGACAGTGTGTACAGTATAAGGACAGTGTGTTGTAAAATATAGGACAGTGTACAGTATAATAGGGAAACTGTGTACGGTATAAGGACAGTGTTTACAGTATAAGGACAGTGTGTACAGTATAGGACAGTTGTCAATATAAGGACAGTGTGTACAGTATAATAGGGAAACTGTGTACGGTATAAGGACAGTGTTTACAGTATAAGGACAGTGTGTACAGTATAAGGACAGTGTGTACAATATAAGGACAGTGTGTACAGTATAATAAGGAACTGTACGTACAAGGACGGTGTTAGTTATAAGGACAGTGTTACAGTATAAGGCAGTCAGTATGTACAGTTAATAAGGAAACTGTGTACGGTTACAAGGACAGTGTTTACAGTATAAGGACAGTGTGTACATATAGACAGTATGTACAGTATAATAAGAAAGTGTTACAGTAAAGGACAGTGTGTACAGTATAAGGACAGTGTGTACAGTATAATAAGGAAAGTGTGTACAGTATAAGGCCAGTGTGTACAGTAGGACAGTGTGTACAGTATAAGGACAGTGTGTACAGTATAATAAGGAAACTGTGTACGGTATAAGGACAGTGTTTACAGTATAAGGACAGTGTGTACAGTATAAGGACAGTGTGTACAGTATAAGGACAGTGTGTACAGTATAATAAAAAGTGTTTACGTATAAGGACAGTGTGTACAGTATAATAAGGAAAGTGTTTTACAGTATCAAGGACAGTGTGTACAGTATAATAAGGAAAGTGTATACAGTATAAGCATAGTGTGTACAGTATAAAGACAGTGTGTACAGTATAAGGACAGTTGTGCACGAATAAGAACGGTACAGTATAAGGACAGTGTTTCAGTTAAGGACAGTGTGTGCAGTAAAGACAGTATGTACAGTTATAGAAAGAAACTGTGTCCGGTATAAGGACAGTGTGTACATATAAGGACATGTGTCGGTATAAGGACAGTGTGTACAGTATAAGACAGTGTGTACAGGTATAGAAAGTGTGTACACTATGAACAGAGTGGACTGGATATTAACCTCAGCAAGGACATATGGTGATGATACTTTTAGTTTAAATAAGCTCCTTGTTGTTCCCTTCTACCACCAGGTAGAAGACTCTGGATCATGATCGGTGCCTGCCTGTTGAGCAGAAAGGGAACCGTAAAAGGGTATACTGACCGTATACATTATATCTGAGCATGTTAAATTTCAGTTGTAAAACATGAGCCTTTTATCATAAACTTTCTGCTGTGGGTTAATTTGACATTGGTATGTGTGATTACATGGGGAAATTCCCTCATCCAGTGCTGCCTCATAGTGATTTCTGAGCATGCTTGCCCTCACAGATCTAAGAGCATGTGCTACATATATTTATTTAATAGATTATATGTAAAATAATTATTATAGCCATAAAGGAAACACCCATATACTGGGTCTTTTCACATTCGAGAACTGCCAATAGAGCAATATTTGCTCCTACATCTGCTGAATTACATGTACAGTCACTCACAAACCTCAATATTTTGTGTTTTAATGTTAAATCTCCATTAAGGCTATTATACTGTTTCCCCTTCCCATAAAAGTACCCAGGATAAGGGCCCAAAATCCTCCGAGGCTTACCTTAGAAATGTACCAGGGCCGTTTCTAGCCATCTTGTGCCCTAGCGGTGATCAGATCGCAATCCCATCAGGTTTAAAAGTGCAGTAGTGTAGGTGCACTAGCACTTTGCCTAGGTGGCTTATGCCTAAAAACAGCCCAGTATGTAACTGAAATTCCAATTGCTGGCCAGTTTGTCCTGCCCCTTGCTTGTGTCTGGGGCCTGGCCAGTAGATGATGCTGAAAGAAAGAAGCCAATCCAGCCTGGCATTTAAATAGAACCTTTCATAATAAAAGTCAATTCTGCCTGCCGTAAACTTGCACTAAAAAAATAAATGTGAGTGTCAGGTTTTGTATACAGCAATCAATAAGACAAAAGGCTCTTGGAAATTAACAGAAACAATAATATACATACGATAGCGATTTCCTTGCAATTAGATAGATGGCATAATTCTTATTTAGACAAATACAATCTGATTAAGTAAAGTCGCATTTGCACAGGCCTATGTTATAAGAGAATAAATGGGAATATATTAATTATCGTTAGAATGATTGTGAACATTGGGTATAAATTAGACTTAATATTTTATTATCATGTTGAACCTGTTGTATTATTGATTTACAGTTCTAAAGGGTAAGTTGTCCTTGAAGTTACATTTTTGCATAATATAGGCAGAGCCTAAAAAGACCATTTAATCTACAGGTGCCAAAACAGAGACTGGTGCAATAAGTGGTAAAAAAATGTTGCCATGTTATTTATTTGCAGGAACTAATCTAATGTTAGCTGTTCCTGGTTGCTCTATAAGACAACATCTGATTGGTGCCACAAAATATTAGCACATAAATTTTTAATTGCATCAACCAGGACAGAATACACAGAGATGAGCTCGTAGGGGCACACATTTAATGATAAACAATCACAATCAGCCTTGGGATCACTTGGAAAGTTCGTCCCCACTGTACGTAAGTATAGGGAGTCACCACTGCTGAAGGAGAAGTGTCAGTACTGAACGTTCTCCCTATTCTTAAAGGGCAATTATAGTGAGAAAAGAAATAGTTTTTTTTTAATTTCTTCTAATGTATCCTATAAGTCATCCATCCACCATGGTACCTTTAGTTTTCTTTAAATCTACATAGTCCCCGAGATATAAGCCTTTGAATATGCTGTGATTGTAGGAGCTGCTACACCTCATCTGTCCTCAAAGGCACACACCCACATAATCCCAAAGCTCCCCTGCAGTACTGTCACACACTCTCTCACCCACACTATATGTACCAGTGCAACATATAGTCAATGCTGTAGTGCTAACACAATCAATAAACCATTAACCCAGCAATATGAGCATAACACACTATAAAAAGACCCTCCCCCCCAAAAAAATATCTTATTACATACCAAAACAGTGACTCAAATGGAACACTAATACAGTATATATAATACGTAATACAGACTATATAACCAAACAAGACATACAGTGCAATCTATGAAATATATAGACTAAAGCAACTGATATGTAACAGGACAACAAGCAGTGTCAGGTGTTTGTGAAGGTCTCACTACAAGCTGCTGTTTACACTGACTCTCTCTTCAATGATTATGATCTCAGCTAAGCAGGGGAGAGATATGAACTTTAGGTAAAAGTAAATAACAATTAGCAAAGTTAGAGAACAGGCAGAGTTCAGTAACTTACTTGTAAAGAATCTCAGCACCACTTGTCCTCTCTCCCCTCTGCCCCTCCCTTCAGCATATTGGCTACTTTATTCCACACTGATTGCTTGCAGTCTAGCTCTGGAAGGGAGGGTCAACAGGATGTCAGCACTTCATTTAAAGTCCTTTCAACTGACAATGCTCGGACTCTGTATACAGCCTGTCACTGCTTGAGGGGGAGTAGACAGAGAGGGAGGGGGATACACAGCTTGGTACAAACTTCTTCTGCCAGTGTGAAGAAAACAAAGCACACAGAAACATGAAAGTAAGGCAACTTATACTAAGTGATCTATACATTGTATACAGACAAAGTTTTTTTTTCACTATAGTTCCCCTTTAACAAGGAGGTTCTGTCCATCATCTTTTAGAGATCTTTGCTGGTGTACTCAGCGTAAGACCAAAGTTGCAGATTCCAGAGCAGCTCTGAATGGCTTATAACTACATTCTTCTCTTGAGCTTGCCATACACAGCTAGATCAGTGCACGATGGTGCAATTGATACTTCCTGATCTAAAATCTTCCGTCATACCTGATCAACTTCCAATCACTAAACTACTTGAAATCAAAGTGATCAAATCAATCAAAAGTCTCCTTAAGGGATAACTGTGGCCTCACATGTCCTCTATTTAAAGTTATAGACTTGTAAAGTTACACTCAGACGTCAGCAAAAACAAGTAAGTGTGTGACAGTCACATGATGATATTGGTAAGAAGCCCCACACCCATCTATTATGAAGCTAATTAAACACAGTTAAAGTGGTAAAATTCAACTTTGCATGAGGGGCAGAGAAATGATGCTTGTGATGTCACAGCTCACGTGCTAGCTGGAAACACCACCATTTATACTGCTCTACGTTTGCATAGATTGCAGCTAGAAGCATGATCCTGGAGTTGTTTAAAGGTAGAATGTGCCCTTTTTATGGAACTTGTATGGAGACCACAGTTACCCTTAACTGCTGTAGAAGAAAGTGGGCAAGAACATGAGTATTTGGGATTCATACTAAATACAGTACTATCCTGCAATGATGATCTCAACAAAATGTTTGTAATATGCAAGAGAATTATGATGTAATGATGCTTAGCTACAGTATGTCATAAGATATAACCAGTGCAAACAGTCTTCATTTAACATTTTCAGTATCAGCTCAGAAATAATGTGCCTCTGCTATAAAAGATAAGGGCATTAGAACTCACCATGTAGGAAATGACCTGGGTAATTGCAGTCACCCTTATATGTAATCATGGATATCCCTGGTGCGATCTAATAACCTAATGTTTTACAATAGGGGGAGGTATTATCTCACTCCAAGCTTACAGAGCAGAATAGGTAGAACAATGGGTTTCTTCCAGTTTGAGTTTCAAACAATGACCTGCTAGAAGATGCTTCTATTTTCAGGAATATATTTTCTCTCCTGTATATTTGCTCAAAACATTCAAAATATTTTTCGTTAGCCTTTATTTTTAGTTTACCCTTTACTTGCACAGGTGAAAGTGCGATGCGCGTAGAATACAGAGTTCGACGGGACCTGTTAGAGGACGCAGCACAGGAGCGAAAGGTTCGGGTAAGTTCTGTAACTTTGTTCCCAGGTCCTGAACATTTTATTGAACAACGAGAGGTAAGACACAGCTCCCTTTCTTCAATAAAACTGAATATCAAAAAGTGGTTTTACCATTGGAGATACCCTTTAAAGGAGATTATACTCATGCAGTAACTGACTTCTTTATGGCTCCTCCCACAATATTGTCACTGACAACTCTCCCATCCTTGACACTGAGGAACATATGTTATATGAGGGATGGGGAGGGGCTTGAAAATTGTCAGTTACTGCTAGAACTGTCAGTTACTGCATGAGTATATTCTCCTTTAAGAAGATTCCTTTTGGAAATACGTAATTACAGGTGGGACTGAAATGTTTGCTTAGCCATCCATCCTCCAGGGTGTGACCTGTAATTCAGCCACCAACAGAGAGAACTTGACATTCCCACTGTCAGAATTCCTCGCCTGATAAGGGTAAGTATGTTCGAGGCATATAAATATCAAAGAACTAAGGGTATCTGCGTGGCTTTCATGTTGTATAGTTCAGAAGATTACATGATGAAACAGCTTAGCATCTACATAATATCGTCTACTAAAGTATTTCCAGTCCCGCTGTGTTGACTTTCAAAGGAACTGGCAAGTTAATTAGAAAGGATGGTGGAGAGGCTTTAAGCTACAAGACGTTCTACTAACCTAATCACTAAATGGACCTGTTGGGCATAGACACAGTATTTATGAGATCTTACCTAGGATTTCTGTAGCGTGGTCAAACAATGTGAGTGCAGTAAGAATAAATAAATATTTTGACTAATCGATTATAGTCTTTTGGATTATTAGTGTTCGAGACGCATTTCCGAGGGTTATTTCTGTAACCTTTTGAAATAATCTCCAACGGTCGTAACCCATGAAAATCCAATTGGATTTTGAGATTCCGATCTTATTTTTTGAGGGCTATCCAAACGTTCAAGATTATTTTTTGAGGGTTATTTGAAATAACCTTGTATATTCGGTAACCCCTCGATCCTGAGTGTTGGACCTTTTCTATGCACTTCCATAAGGCCTAGCCCTTATGCGCAGTGGTGGGCGAACCTGTGGCGGCATGCAGACCCCTCTCTGTCGGCACATGTGCTTATTCCCCAATTCAGAGTGACATGGCCAGACTGCTTCCCCCCTGCGATCCACGAGCGATCTGCACACGGCTGTCTGCAGCAAGGAGGTCACATGAACATCAGCTCTCTCTCTCTGTTTCTGCATATTCAGCAAGGAGGGGAGGGGGAGTATAGCTAGCAAGATAAATTGCGCATATCTCTCTGTCCTCTTTCCGGCGGCTGACGGCATGCAATAAATGGAGGTGAGGAATGTTAATGCATTACACTAATGATGGCTCAATAAGCCGAAACCGTGTGTAGTTGGCTCTCTGTTTGGATTTAGCTTGTGGGAATGCTGTAAAAGTCTTTTAAAGATATAGCGTCCTAAGAGCTTCCATGGAAACATGGTAAATTCCCATAAGTCTTCCTTATTTGCATATAGTATATGAGGAACTGCCTAAATAATCTACTGCTGCTATCCACTCAGGGCGGCCTTTGATATGGCGACCTGTGAGAACGCACATGTTGCATTACCAGGGGGTGCCAGAGAAAGTGTTGGGTCATGGACCTTTTGGTAATAGTTGGATCCAGTGCCACAGCCCCCCCAATTAGGTCCTGCAATAAAATGTATCAGCACAACCCACAGACAAACTCCCAAACACAGGTAAGTCGTATTAAGATTTCTGTATGCTGTGCTGTTCTTTTGTTGCATCTACAGGACGATGCACCGAGCTATTGAACCAGTGCAACAGCCCGGCGATGTTATATGCCGATGGTGCTCGGACCATACGACTGGCACGTTCTTTTCCGGCACTTTCAATGCCAGCTATTAGTTGGCATTGAAAGTACCGCAATTAAATGCCGATTTCTGCATATAACATCGCTTGCGGCAGCTTGCGCTGTTGAACTCCTTTCTCGTTAGCCCGCCACCACCGTAAGTAAGGAGTTTAAGTCACGCTACACGATATAACATCGGTTAGCATGACTTAAACCTCCAAACAGGATCGATGCGCCCTTTGGTGCATCGCCCTGCTAGTCCATTACATGTTTACGAATGATGTATTACAAGATATATACAAGCCCACACTGCATACTTAGACGAATAACATAGCTTTAGGTGGCAGACTGATTTAAGGAAGGCAGCCAGATTGCAGTGTATGTGTGTGCCAGGGGGTTTTGGAAGGGGCTGCGCAGAGTCGCCATAACTAATCTTGCATAGGGTGCTTTTAATGCTAAGCCGGCCCAATATCCACCAACAATAAAGTCAATTGATTTTATGTTTGTGCTCACTGTGTTCACTGTTTTATGTAGTGGTTAATGGTCACAGGTTTTATCTAATACTCCTGTGGTAATAGGTTTAAGGTCACAGGTTTTATCTACATACTCCTGTGTGGTAATATAGGGTTAATGGTCACGGGTTTTTATCTAATACTCCTGTGTGGTAATATAGGGTTAATGGTCACGGGTTTTTATCTAATACTCCTGTGTGGTAATATAGGGTTAATGGTCACGGGTTTTATCTATACTCCTGTGTGGTAATATAGGTGTAATGGTCAGGTTGTTATCTATACTCCTTGTTACGGTAATATAGGGTTAAATGGGTCACGGTTTTTATCTAATCCTACCTGTGTGGTAATATAGGGTTAATGTCATGGTTTTTTATCTAATACTCCTGTGTGGTAATTGGGTAATGGTCACGGGTTTTTATCTAATACTCCTGTGTGGTAATATAGGGGTAATGTCACGGGTTTTATCTAATACTTCCTTGTTGGTAATATAGGGGTTAATGGTCACGGGTTTTATCTATATACTCCTGTGTGGTAACTATAGGGTTAATGGTCACGCCGTTTTATCTATATACTCCTAGTGTTGGTATGATAGGGTAATGGTCACAGGGTTTTATCTAATACTCCAGTGTGGTAATATAGGGTTATGGTCACGGGTTGTTTTATCTCTACCCTGTGTGGTATATAGGGTTAATGAGTCCCGGGTTTTATCTAATACTCCTGTGTGGTAATATAGTGGTAATGGTCACTGTTTTATCTAATACTCCAGTGTGTAATATAGGGTTATGTCAAGGTTTTATCTAATACTCCGTGTGTGGTAATATAGGGTTAATGGGTCAGTGGTTTTTACTAATACTCCTGATGTGGTATATAGGGTTAATTGGTCATGGTTTTTATCTAATACTCCTGTGTGGTAATTTAGGGTTAATGGTCTTGGTCATGTTTTTTATCTTACTCCTCTGTGTGTGGTATTAGGGTTAATGGTCACGGGTTTTACTAATACTCCGTGTGGGTAATTGGGTTAATGGTCACGGTTTTATCTAATACTTCCTGTGTGGTAATATAGGGTAATGGTCACGGTGTTTTATCAGTAATATTACTCCTGTGTGGTAATATTTAGGGTTAATGGTCACGGGTTTTATCAATACTCCTGTGTGGTAATATAGGGTTAATGGTACGGTTTTATCTAATATCCGTGTGTTAATTATAGGGTTAATGGTCAGGTTTTATCTAATACTCTGTGTGGTAATAATTGGGTGAATGGTCACGTTTTTTATCTAATACTCCTGTGTGGGAATTATAGGGTAATGGTCCACGGTTTTTATCTAATACTCCTGTGTGGTATATGGGGACATGGTCACGGGTTTTCTCTAATACTTCTGTGTGGTATATAGGGTTAATGTCTTGTTCCCACGGTTTTTATCTTAATACTCCTGTGTGGTAATATAGGGTTAATGGTCAACGGTTTTATCTAAACTCTCCTGTGTGGTAATATTGGGTTATGTCACGGTTTTTATTTAATACTCCTGTGTGGTAATATTGGGGTTAATGGTCACTGTTTTTATCTAATACCCTGTGTGGTAATATTGGGGTTAATGTCACGGTTTTATCTAATACTCCTGTGTGGTAATATAGGGTAAATGGTCACGGTTTTATTATACTCCGGTAGGTAATACGGTACCCTTGTTGTTTGTGTAATATTGGGGTTAATGGTCCAGGTTTTTATCTAATACTCCTGGTGGTAATATGGGTGATGGTCGTTTTTATCTAATATACTGTGTGGTATATTGGGGGTTAATGGTAACGGTTTTTAAGATCTAATACTCCTGTGTCCCTGGTAATATGGGGGTCTGTAATGGTCATGTTTTTATTAATACTCGGTGTTTGGTTATTTGAGGGTAGTGGCACGCGTTTAGCCTCCATCTATACTCTCTGTGTTTAATCATGGGTTATGTTGTCACGTTTTGTAATTCCTTCTCCCCCACTTACCATCTGTTGTGTGCTACTATGTTGGGTTATTGCGTCGACGTTCTCTTATCTAATACCCTGTTTGGGTAGTTTGGTTAATGGTCGACTGGTTTACTAAATTACTTGGGTGGCATATGGGTATGGTCCATGGGATTTATCTAAACTCTTACTTAGTATAGGGGGTACATGTTTGTCAGCGCAGTTTTTCTTTACTCGTGATATAGGGTTCCTGTCGGTTTTGTTCATCTTGTGTGGTCTATCGGTACTGCCATGTTATCTCTACCCTGTGTGGTACCAAAAGGTGGTAGGTCGGTTATTATCCTATACTAGTGTCTTGTGTCGTATAATGCGGGTTAATGGTCAACTTTTTATCTAATACCTAGTGTGGTAATATTGAGGTGGGGTAATGGTCACAGTTTTATTCTAATACTCATTCCTTGTGGTAATATGGGGTAAATAGAGGTCATGGTAATTTATATCTATACTCCTGTGTGGATATAGTATTGCAGGGGGGGGGGGGGGGGGGTTATTAACCCTGGGACATTGAGGATGGACGTATTATATATATCCTGTGTGAGGAATATATAGGGGGGGTTATGGGTGGTTATAGTGATCTGTGGGTATAGTTGGGGTGAGGTTAGGTTTTATTTGTATACTCTGGGGTAATGTAGGTATGTCACGTTTTTTATCTAATACCCCTGTGTGGTAATATAGGGGTTTGGTCACGTTTTTATCTAATACTTGTGTGGTCTAATAGAGTTAATGGTCCACAGTTTTTTATCTCCTACTCCTGTGTGGTATAAAGGGTAAGTGTCACTGTTTTTATCTAATACTCCTTGTTGGTTATATGGGGGTAATGTGGATCTCCATGTGCAGGTTTATTCAGGTTTTATACTCCTGTGTGGAAATGAGGTTAAAGGTCTACGGTTTATCTTCAAGATATTAAAGCTGGGTACACAACGAAGAATATTTTGCCCGATTGAACACTTGGTCTGATGTTTTGGTTAGACTAATATGAATGACCAATCGTTCCAAGAAATGTTTAGGCAAAATCTTAAGCAACTGAAATTCTCGTGGATTGGGTCGAAATATCAACTTACATGTGCAAGTAAAGGGTAAACTAAAAATAAAGGCTAACGAAAATATTTTGAATGTTTTGAGCAAATATACAGGAGAGAAAATATTTCCTGAAAATAGAAGCGATCTTCTAGCAGGTCATTGTTTGAAACTCAAACTGGAAGAAACCCATTGTTCTACCTATTCTGCTCTGTAAGCTTGGGAGTGGATAATACCTCCCCCTATTGTAAAAACATTAGGTTATTAGATCGCACCAAGGGATATCCATGATTACATATAAGGGTGACTGCAATTACCCAGGTCATTTCCTACATGGTGAGTTCTAATGCCCTTATTTTATAGCAGAGGCACATTATTTCTGAGCGATACTGAAAATGTTAAATGAAGACTGTTTGCACTGGTTATATTTATGACATACTGTAGCTAAGCATCATTACATCATAATTCTCTTGCATATTACAAACATTTGATGAGATCATCATTGCAGGATAGATACTGTATTTAGTATGAATCCCAAATACTCATGTTCTTGCCACTTTCTTCTACAGCAGTTAAGGGTAACTGTGGTCTCCATACAAGTTCCATAAAAAGGGCACATTCTACCTTTAAAACAACTCCAGGATCATGCTTCTAGCTGCAATCTATGCAAACGTAGAGCAGTATAAATGGTGGTGTTTCCAGAGCACGTGAGCTGTGACATCACAAGCATCATTTCTTGCCCCTCATGCAAAGTTGAATTTTACCACTTTAACTGTGTTTAATTAGCTTCATAATAGATGGGTGTGGGCTTCTTACCAATATCATCATGTGACTGTCCACACTTACTTGTTTTTGCTGACGTCTGAGTGTAACTTTACAAGTCTATAACTTTAAATAGAGGACATGTAAGGAGGCCACAGTTATCCCTTAAGGAGACTTTGATTGATTTGATCACTTTGATTTCAAGTAGTTTAGTTATTGGAAGTTGATCAGGTATGACGGAAGATTTTAGATCAGGAAGTATCAATTGCACCATGTGCACTGATCTAGCTGTGTATGGCAAGCTCAAGAGAGAGAATGTAGTTATAAGCCAATTCAGATGCTTCTGGAATCTGCAACTTTGGTCTTACGCTGAGTACACACAGCAAAGATTCTCTAAAAGATGATGGACAGAACCTCCTTGTTAAAGGGAACTATAGTGAAAAAAAAACTTTGTCTGTATACAATGTATAGATCACTTAGTATAAGTTGCCTTACTTTCATGTTTCTGTGTGGCTTTGTTTTTCACACTGGCAGAAGAAGTTTGTACCAAGTGTGTAGTCCCCCTCCCTCTCTGTCTACTCCCCCTCAAGCAGAGTGACAGGCTGTATACAGAGTCCGAGCATTGTCAGTTGAAAGGACTTTAAATGAAGTGCTGACATCCTGTTGACCCTCCCTTCCAGAGCTAGACTGCAAGCAATCAGTGTGGAATAAAGTAGCAATATGCTGAAGGGAGGGGCAGAGGGGGAGAGAGGACAAGTGGTGCTGAGATTCTTTACAAGTAAGTTTACTGAACTCTGCCTGTTCTCTAACTTTGCTAATTGTTATTTACTTTTACCTAAAGTTCATATCTCTCCTGCTTAGCTGAGATCATAATCATTGAAGAGAGAGTCAGTGTAAACAGCAGCTTGTAGTGAGACCTTCACAACACAGTGACACTGCTTGTTGTCCTGTTACATATCAGTTGCTTTAGTCTATATATTTCATAGATTGCACTGTATGTCTTGTTTGGTTATTAGTCTGTATTAATGTATATATAACTGTATTAGTGTTCCATTTGAGTCACTGGTTTTGTATGTATATAAGATATTTTTTTGGGGGGGGGGGCTGTTTTTAGTGGTGTTATGCTCATATTGCTGGGTTAATGGTTTATTGATTGTGTTAGCACTACAGCATTTGGACTATATGTTGACATGGTACATATAGTGTGGGTGAGAGAGTGTGTGACAGTACTGCAGGGGAGCTTTGGATTATGTGGGTGGTGCCTTTGAGGGGACAGATGAGGTGTAGCAGTCCTACAATCACAGCATATCAAAGGCTTATATCTCGGGGACTATGTAGATTTAGAAGAAAACTAAAGGTACCATGGTGGGAGGGGATGACTTTAGGATACATTAGAAGAAATTAAAAAAAAACTCTTTTCTCACATAATTGCCCTTTAAGAATAGGGAGAACGTTCAGTACTGACACTTCTCCTTCAGCAGTGGTGACTCCCTATACTTCAGTACAGTGGGGACGAACTTTCCAAGTGATCCCAAGGCTGATTGTGATTTGTTTATCATTAAAGTGTGTGCCACCTACGAGCCATCATCTGTGTATTCTGTCCTGGTTGATGCAATTAAAAATTTATGTGCTAATATTTTGTGGCAACCAATCAGATGTTGTCTTATAGAGCAACCAGGAACAGCTAACATTAGATTAGTTCCTGCAAATAAATAACATGGGCAACATTTTTTACCCTTATTGCACCAGTCTCTGTTTTGGCACCTGTAGATTAAATGGTTTTTTAGGCCTCTGCCTATATTATGCAAAAATGTAACTTCAAGGACACACTTACCCTTTAGAACTGTAAATCAATAATACAACAGGTTCAACATGATAATAAAATATTAAGTCTAATTTATACCCAATGTTCACAATCATTCTAACGATAATTATATATTCCCATTTATTCTCTTATAACATAGGCCTGTGCAAATGCGACTTTACTTAATCAGATTGTATTTGTCTATTAAATAAGAATTATGCCATCTATCTAATTGCAAGGAAATCGCATCGTAATGTATATTATTGTTTCTGTTAATTTCCAAAGAGCCTTTGTGTCTTATTGATTGCTGTATACAAAACCTGACACTCACATTTTATTTTTTAGTGCAAGTTTACGGCAGGCAGAATTGATTTATTATGAAAGGTTCTATTATAAATGCCAAGGCTGGATTGGCTTCTTTCTTTCAGCATCATCTACGGCCAGGCCCCAGACACAAGCAAGGGGCAGGACAAACTGGGCCAGCAATTGGAATTTCAGTTACATACTGGGCTGTTTTTAGGCATAAGCCACCTAGGCAAAGTGCTAGTGGCACCTACACTACTGCACTTTTAAACCTGATGGGATTGCGATTGATCACGCTAGGGCACCAAGATGGCTAGAAACGGCCCTGGTACATTTCTAAGGTAAGCCTCGGAGAGGATTTTTAGGGCCCTTATCTGGGTACTTTTATGGGAAGGGGAAACAGTTAATAGCCTTTAATGGAGATTTAACATTAAAACACAAAATATTGAGGTTTGTTGAGTGATGTACATGTAATTCAAGCAGAGGTAGGAGCAAATATTGTCTTATTGGCAGTTCTCGAATGTGAAAAGACCCAGTATATGGTGGTTTCCTTTATGGCTATAATAATTATTTTTACATATAATCTATTAAATAAATATATGTAGCACATGCTCTTAGAGTGTGAGGGCAAGCATGCTCAGAAATCACTATGAGGCAGCACTGGATGAGGGAATTTCCCACCATGTAATCACACATACCAAATGTCAAATTAACCCACAGCAGAAGAGTTTATGATAAAAGGGCTCATGTTTTACAACTGAAATTTAAACTGCTTCAGATATAATGTATCGGTCAGTATACCTTTTACGGTTCCCTTTCTGCAACAGGCAGGCACCGATCATGATCCAGAGTCTTCTACCTGGGTGGTAGAAGGGAACAACAAGGAGCTTATTTAAACTAAAAGTATCATCACCATATATGTCCTTGCTGAGGTTAATATCCAGTCCACTCTTGTACATAGTGTACACACTTTCTTATTACACTGTACACAATGTCCTTATACTGTACACACTGTCCTTATACTGTACACAACTCCTTATTAATGTACACACTGTCTTATACGTACACAGTTTCCTTTTATTAACTGTACATACTGTCTTTAACTGCACCACACTGTCCTTATACATGTAAACACTGTCCTTATACTGTACACGTTTCCTTATTACTGTCACACTGTCCTTATACTGTACACACTGTCTTTATACTGTACACACTATGCTTATACTGTATACACTTTCTTATTTATATGTAAACACTGTCCTTATACTGTAAACACTTTCCTTATATACGTACACACTGTCCTTATACTGTAAACACTTTCTTATTATACTGTACACACTGTCCTTATACTGTACACATGTACTTATACTGTACACACTGTCCTTATACTGTAAACACTGTCCTTATACCGTACACAGTTTCCTTATTAACTGTACACACTGTCCTTATACTGTACACACTGTCTTACTGTCACCATGGCTTATACTGTACCACTTTCCTTATTTACTGTACACACGTCCTTATACGTACACATGTCCTTATACTGTACACCACTTTCCTTATTATACTGTACATACTGTCTTATACTGTACAACACTGTCACTATACTGTAAAACACTCCTGTTACCGTACACAGTTTTCTTATATACTGTACATACTGTCCTTATACTGTAAACACTGTCCTTATAACGTAAACACCGTCCTTGTACGTACAGTTTCTTAGTTACTGTACACCTGTCCTTATATGTACACACTGTCCTTATACTGTACACACTGTCCTTATACTGTAAACACTGTCCTTATACCGTACACAGTTTCCCTATTATACTGTACACACTGTCCTATATTGACACACTGTCCTTATACTGTACACACTGTCCTTATACTGTAAACACTGTCCTTATACCGTACACAGTTTCCCTATATACGTACACACTGTCCTATATTTACACACTGTCCTTATACTACACCACTGTCCTTATACTGTACACACTGTCCTTATACCGTTACAGTTCCTTATTATACTGTACACACTGTCCTTATACTGTACACACTGTACTTATACTGTTCACACTGTCCTTATACCGTAAACACTGTCCTTTTACCGTACACAGTTTCCTATTATACTGTACACACTGTCCTTATATTTTACACACTGTCCTTATACTGTACACACTGTCCTTATACTGTACACACTGTCCTTATACCGTACAGTTTCCTTATTATACTGTACACACTGTCCTTATACTGTACACACTGTCCTTATACTGTACACACGTACTTATAGTTCACACTGTCCTTATACCGTAAACACTGTCCTTTTACCGTACACAGTTCCCTATTATACTGTACACACTGTCCTATATTTACACACTGTCCTTATACTGTACACACTGTCCTTATACTGTACACACTGTCCTTATACCGTACAGTTTCCTTATTATACTGTACACACTGTCCTTATACTGTACACACTGTCCTTATACTGTACACACTGTCCTTATACCGTACACAGTTTCCTTATTATACTGTACACACTGTCCTTATACTGTAAACACTGTCCTTTTACCGTACCAAGTTTCATTATAGATGTCACACTGTTCCTATAACTGTACACACTTTCCTTATTATAGTACACACTGTCCTTATACTGTACACATGTCCTTATACTGTACACACTGTCCTTATACGAAACACTGTCCTTATACAGTACACAGTTTCCTTATTATACTGACACACTGTCTTATACTGTACACACTGTCCTTATTACTGGACCACACTGTCCTAATACTGTTAACACCTTTTCTTATTTTACTGTACACACGTTCTTATACTGTACACACTGTCCTTATATGTAACTCTGTCCTTATAATGTACACATTGTCTTTTTTACTGTACACATTGTCCGTATACTGTAAATGACGTGTCTTATAATGTACACGCGTGTCTTTAATTGTACACAATGTTCCTTATACTTTACACACTGTCCTTATACTGTACATACTGTCTTTATACTGTACACACTGTCCTTATACTGTACACACTGTCCTTATAATGTACACACTGTCCTTATACTGTACACTCTGTCCGTATACTTTATCACTGACACCTAATTCTTCATTTAAACAGAGGGTTCATCACTAACCTAGTGTAAGACTCTTGTTCTAACATGACAGATCTCTAAAGACCGATCTATCAGGTAGACAGGCAATTTAAAAACACTAATCCTTTTTTTTTTTTTTTTTGCTTTTTTAAAAAATCAATAGTATAATTCATTGGCAGTAGAAAGTGATTACCTACCTCCTATTTCAAACACAGCTCAATGTGTTGGGACAGTGACAAAGCAGGTGGCCATACACTGCGGATATCTTAAGAGTAGGCGGAAAGAGAAGGCAGAGGCCTGAGGGAGAGTGTCAGCACCCACAAGCAGACATTTACCATGTAAAAAATGGAGGTAGGAGTAATCACTCCCTCTCAATAAAAATTATCTTAGAAACAAAATCTCAACCCTACTTTCTTTCCCCTTTCATAAAAATAACACTGTACTGGCACCAGTACAAACATTCAGTGCCTCCCCAATGAGGGAGCCATCAATCTTTGGTATTATCAGCCATCACATATGCCAAACAATTTAATATAGATTGAGGAAACACCCTTCATCAGGTTCAAGCCAACTACAAAATGGCTTCCTTAATTACCAACAAGGCATAGTGTTACTTCCACATAGAATTAACCCAATCTGTACATAAATGTACATTTAGACAACATAATAACACTATAAGCATTTTCCTATATTAACATAAACTTGATCTTTTGTTAAAATAAATTTCGCAAATCTGTGTTTGAATCGGTAATTTTTATTTTAAATTAAATCCCAGCAGTCTCGTTATATACCGGTATATATTTTTTTCTTTCCTCCTTGATTTTCCTGATTGGATATATATTCCCACACTAGATGTCACTCTTGGGTCGAGGAAATACAATATATCACACAAAGGCAAGAAATCACAATTAGATAATAACCACAAATACTATTTACAAAATGCACATCAGGTGGTCATCAGGATATAACAATATCCACAATTTCAAGGGCCAGACATCTTAATGGTTAGTGTGAATTTTAATTGAAATGTCTTATAAAAATCCCTTTCCCCCAAATCACAATTAGCAATATCCTTTTCATGCTCTCCATTATGTGTTTGGGTATCATTACCATTGAGTAAAGCTAGCCATACATGGTTAGATCGGGTGCGGGACAATGAACGGATCTGTGGCTATATAATTTAAAAGGAGATGAAAGTATAGCATAAATTAGCATATTTCTTAAAATTGACAAACATTAAAATCATTCTAGTTCTCTCTCGTTTCTATTTCCCATGATCCTTTGCTGCTGGTAATGTAAAGCCTTGATCAAGTCTATGAGTCCAGTGCTAATATAGATTTGTCTCACAAGTAGGTGTTACCAAAAAAGCAAAGTAAATTGGGAAAAGAGGAGGAGCAACAACAATAACACATTGATTTTTAATTAGTTTATAGCATTTCAATTGTTAAAAATATAGAATTTCAGGACTGATTAAATTCTGATCAAAATAATCACAAGTATCTATCATACGATAGATTTGGAACTGGAATTAAAATTTGTCCAATTTGAAAGATCCTTGTATGGTTAAGGTGGCCATACATTAGTGCTTACAGCCAATCATCCAGAGACATTCAATCAATTCTGCAGGACCACCTTTATATAAGGAATACAAACTCAGTAATTGGTTGAGCCCTGTGTTGTAAGGGGATCACTCCTATTTAGGGATTCCCTTTCCTGGTGCAATAAATCCTTCTTTAGCCTCTCAAATAATCATGATATCACAAATCTTGTCATTTTATTTTACAGTTTCTACGATAATTCAGTATAAAATGCTGCAGGGAAATTGAAAGAAAAAAAACATTGTCCTTCGCAAATCTCATATTTTCCTCAATATGTGTCGTGATTAATTTTTTCAAATCTAATGCATATAGCTATTGGCATACAAGGGCGCTAAATTAGCTCCCATAGTGGTACCTTTGCGTTGCTGGTATTAATAAACATCCTGAATCAGAGATAGATTTCAATTAAAAGGTCAGTATATCAGTGAGTAAAATTAGATAAGAAATGAAAGAAACTGGGACTCATCACTAAAAAACACATCGGTACGCAAATTTTCCCCATAGTCCATATAAATAAGGGATATCTACTGTTACATAACACACAAAAGGATATATCCATCCAATTTACTCATGACAGTTTAGCCAGATGGGTCTAAATATCAGCGGTACACCAAAAATAGCTGTGGACAATATTTCAGCATAAACTTTTGTGCGGTCCAAAGTGACTGCACGATTGGACATAATTTACCAACATGTCTAATACAATAGAACCTCATCCGATTTCGACTAACAGCATGACATTATATTTGTAGGTCCAGAGAAAAAAGTAAAGCCGAATTG
>JAACNH010004928.1:0-22230 GCA_019447015.1 Hymenochirus boettgeri | reverse complement strand
ATCAGCGGCCTCTGTTAAAACCTCATTGACATGTAACGCCACTGCGCAAGCCCCCTTGGTGAAGTGGGTGGGAAAAAAAAAAAAGTTTTTCCGGAGAAAAAGGTGACTCCGCGTGGGCGGGATAAATCTTCCTTCAATTTGGCTATGCTAACCTCAGCAGTGCAAACATCATGGGAAGCTCTATGTTAATGAATTGTCACAGACAACTCACCTTCTGCATTCCGTGCCACAACAACCTTTTTCCGATAAACTCAAGTCTCGTGAGTCTCCCTCGGTAACTATTTCCAACCCAAGGGAACGCGAGCCAACAATGTCTAATGTATGCAACACTCTACAAACACCTTTTTTATTGCTTTTTTTCCAAGCCAATGCCAGCCTTCCTGAGAGACGTCAAAATTGCGCAATGCTAACTGTATGTCAGTCATCATTGCGGGGTTTGTGAGTAAATTTTTCAACTAGCAATAATCACGCCTGCGGTTAAACCTCTTGCTAGATACTGCCACGCGGCAATGCTGATTGAAGTTTTCCCTCGGAGAAAAGTTGACTCCGGCGGGATAATCTTCCTTCAATTTAATGGCTATGCTAACCCAGGCGGTGTTCAAAGCATCATGGTAAGCTCTATGTTAAGAACTTGTCCACAAGACACTACCCCCTTCTTGATATCCATTGCCAAACCACTCACCTTTCCGTGGACATCCGAGTCTTCCCGGTACTCTTTTCCACTCACTCAAGGTAACACGCCACCCACAATGTCAAATGATCGTAGCAAACCGCACAACAACTTTTTTATTTTTTCCAGCAAAACAGCTAGCCTCCTGAGAGCTGTCAAAATTGCCATGCTGACTGTATTTCCGTCATCCATGGCTGGGGTAGATTGGGAAAATTTTCAACTAGCAATAATCACGCCTCGGTTAACCTCATTGCTATATCACTGCCACTGACAGGCCAAAGCTAATTGAAGATTTCCGGCGAACGGTGACCTCCTGCGGGATAATCTATCCTCTCAATTATGGCTAGGCTAACCTCTGAGCTTTAAATCATCAGGGAAGCTCTAGTTAAATGTAACTTGTCACACGACACTCCTTCTGATTCCAGTGCCCAAAACACAACCTTTTCCGATGAACAATCGAGTCTCCCGGTAACTTTTTCCATACCCAAGGGAACAGCAGCCCAACAATGTCATAATGTATAGCAACACTCTACCAGAACACTTTTTTTATTTTTTCCAGCACAATCAGCCCCTAGAGACTGTCCAAAAAATTGCCAATGCTGACTGTATTCAAGTCAATCAGGGCGGGGATTGGGAAAAGTTTTCACCTAGGCAATAATCACGCCTCGTTATAAACCTCTTGCTAGTATCCTGCCTCGCAAAGCTGATTGAAGTTTTACCGGAGAAAGGTGACTCTCTCCGTGCGGGATACTCTTCCTTCAATTATGGCTATGTGCACCTCATTGCGTGCAAAGCATCATTGGGAATGCTCTATGTTAGATAACTTGTCACAGACACCCTTCTGATTCCAGTGCCAAGACCACAAGCACACATTCCTTTCCGTAAAAAATCCAGTCTCTTCCGGTACTTTTCCATACTCCTAAGGGAACAGCAGCGCCAACAAATGTCAATAATGTAATGCAACACTCTACAAACCACACACCTTTTTTTATTTTTCCAGCGACAAATCAGCCTCCTGAGAGACTGTCAAAAATTGGCCAATGCTGAACTGTATTTCAAGCATCATGGCGGGGTAATTGGGAAAAGTTTTAACTAGCAAGATATCACGCCTCGGTTAACCTCATTGGCTTATACTGCCACTTAGCGCAAAGTCTGATTGAAGATTCCCGGGAACAGGTGACTCCTCAGGATAATCTTCCTTCAATTAAGGGCTCTTCTACCTCAGCGGTCAAATCATCATGGGGAAGCTCTACTGTTAATGAACTGGTCACAGTACACACACCTTCTGATTCCAGCTGCCAAAAACACCACCTTTTCCGATGAATCCGGTCTCCCGTACTTTTCCATACTCTCAAGGGAAGCAGCCCAACAATGTCTAATGTTGCAACACTCTACAACACAAACCTTTGTTGATTTTTCCAGCACACATCAGCGCTCCTGAGAGTACCCTGTCAAAATTTGCCAATGCCTGACTGTTTTCAAGGCATCATGCGGGGTATTGGGAAAAGTTTTCAACTAGCATAATCACAAACACTCGGTTAAAACCTCATTGGCATGATACCTGCCACTGCGGCAAAGCTGATTGAAGTTTTCCGTGAGAAAGTGACTCCGGGCGGGATAATCTTCCTTCAATTAGGCTATGTTGCTACCCTCAGGCGTGTGGCAAAGCACTCATGGAACTCTATTTTATGAACTTGTCACAGACACGCCTCTGATTCCAGTGCCCCCAAACACCGAATTTCCTCCGATGAAAATCCTAGTCTCCCGGTACTTTCCATCTCCAGGGAACAGCAGCCCAACAATGTCAATATGTCTATCAACACTCTACAAACAACCTTTTTTATTTTTATTCCAAGCCAAATCACCTCCTGAGAGACTGTCAAAATTGCCAATTGCTGACTGTATTTCAAGGTCCATCATGGCGGGAGTATTGGGAAAAAGTTTTCAACTAGCAATAATCACAGCCTCGGTTAAACCGTCATTGGTCAGATTCTGCAACTTGCGCAAAGCTGATTTGAAGATTTCCGGAGAAAAGGGTTTACTTCCGGTCGGGATAAATCTTCCTTCAATTATGGCTATGCTACCCAGGCGTCAAAGCAACTCAATGGGAAGCTCTACTGTTAATGAACTTGTCAAGACACGCCTTCTGATTCCAAGTCCCAACACAACCTTTTTCCCGATGAAAACTATCCCGATCTACCCGTTACTTTTTCCAGTACTCCACCAAGGTGAACAACAGCCCAACAATTTCATAATGATGTCAACACTCTACAAACAACACCTTTTTTTATTTTTCCAGCACAAACATCCTCCTGAGAACTGTCAAAATTGCCAATGCTGCTTTATTTTCAATTCATACATGGCAGGGTAATTGGGAAGATTTTCAACTAAGCAATAATCCACGCCTCGGTTAAAAACCTCATTGGCTATGATCTGCCACTGCGCAAAGCTGATTGAACTTTCCCCGAGAATAGTGACCTCCGGCGGGATAATCTTTTTCCTTCACATTAATGGCTATGCGTACCTCACGGCGGCAAAGCACATGGGCTCTACGTTATTAACTTGTCACGACACCCTTCTGAGTCCACAGCCAAACAGCAACATTCTTCCGATGAACATCCGAGTCTCCCCCGGTAACTTATTTTCCATACTCCAAGGGAACAGCAGCCCAACCATTTCCATAATTTGGATATAGCAACACTCATAAAACGAACCTTATTTTTTATTTCTCCAGCACAAATCATGCCTCCTGAGAGACTGTCAAAAATTGGCCAATGCTGACTGTATTTTCAAGTCATCATGTGCGGGGTATTGGTAAAAGTTTCACGTATCAATCAATCAACGCCTCGTTTTAAACCCTCATTGGCTATGATACTGCACTCCTTGCGTCAAAGCTGATTTAAGTTTCCCGGATAAATGTGACTCCGGCGGGATAATCTTCCTTCAATTATGCTATATCTACCTCAGGCGTTCAAAGCATCATGGGAACTCTATCGTTTTTATGACTTGTCACAGACACTAAACACTTCTGATTCCAAGTGTCCAAACACCACACTTTTCCGATGAAAATCCGAGTCTCCGGTAACTGAAAAATATACTCCAAGGACAGCTCACCAACCAATGTCATAATGTCTAGCACACTCCTACATAACAAAACCTTTTTTTATTTTCCAGCACAAACCAGCCTCCTGAGAGACCTGTCAAAAATTGCCAACTGCTGACTGTATTTCAAGTCATCATGCGGGGTTGGTAAAAGTTTCAACTACATATCCCGCCTCGTGTAAAAACCTCATTGGCTATGATACTGCCACTGGCGCAAGCTGATTGAAGTTTTGCCGGAGAAAAGTGATCTCCTCCGGCGGTAATATCTCCTTCAATTAATGGCATCTACCTCTGGCACGGTTCAAAGGCCCTCATGGGAACAGCTCTATTAATGACTGTGTTCAGACACCCTTCTGATTACCAGTGCCAACACAACCATTTCCTCCGATGAACAATCCGATCTCCCGGTAACTTTTTCCATACTCCTCCAGAGGAACAGCAGCCCCAACAATGTCATAATGTATGGCAACACTCTACAAACAAACCTTTTTTTTATTTTTCCAGCACAAACTCACCCTCCTGAGAGACTTCAAAAATTGCCAATGCTGACTGTATTTCAAGTCATCATGGCGGGTATGTGGAAAGTTGTCAACTAGCATATCACACCTACGTGTTAACCCATTGGCTATGATACTGCCACTGCGCAAAGCTGATTGAGTTTTCCGGAGAAAATGTTACTCTTCGGCTCCGGCATAATCTTCCTTCATTATGGCTATGCTACCTCATGCGCTTCAAAGCTCATGTTAAGCTCTAGTTATGAACTTGTCACAGACACGAAACCTTCTGATTCCAGTTCCAAACAAGCGATCCATTGCCGGTGAGAATCTGAGTCTCTTCCCGTACTTTTCCACTACCCTAAGGAACAGCAGCCCAACAATGTCATAATGTATAGCAAACACTCTAACAACACACCCCTTTTTTATTTGCCAGCACAAATCAGCACCCTGAGAGACTGCACAAATTGCCAACTGCTGACTTTATTCAAGTCATCATAGCGGGGTATTGGGAAAGTTTCAATAGCATAATCCGCCCGTTTAAACTCATGGCTATATACTCCATGCGCAAAGCTGATTGAAGATTTCCGTAGAAAAGGTGACTCCGGCCGGGATAATCTTCCTTCAATTATGGCTAGGCTACCTCACGGCAGTGCATCAAGCAATCATGGGAAGCTCTATGGTAAGAACTTGTCGGACAGACACGCCTTCTGTATTCCAAGTGCCAACACACCTTTTCCGACGAAAAATCCGAGTCTCCCGGTACTTGTTCCATACTCCCAAGGGAACACAGCCCAACACTGTCATACTGTAATCCAACACCTACAACACCTTTTTTTATTTTTTCCAGCACAAATCAGCCTCCTGAGAGACTGTCCAAATTGCCAATGCTGACTTATGTTCAAGTCATCATGGCGGGTTTTTGGGAAAAGTTTTCAACAGCAATATCACCCTCGGTTAAACCTCATTGGCTTATGATAACTGGCCACTGGCTGCCAAGCTGATTGAAGTTTTCCGGAGAAAGGTGACTGCCGGCGGGATAAATCTTCCTTCAATTATGGCTATTGCTACCTCAGGCGAGTTCAAAAGCATAGTGAAAGCTCTACTGTTAATGAACTTGTCACAGACACCCTTCCTGATTCCAGGCCAAACAACCATTTTCCGGTGAAAATCAAAACGAGTCTCCTCTCCCCGGTACTTTTCCAACTCCAAGGGAACAGCAGTCCCAACAATGTCATATGTATAGCAACACTCTACCAAAACCTTGTTTTATTTTTCCAGCACAATCGAGCCTCCGATAAACTGTCAAAAATTGCAATGCGACTGTATTTTCAAGTCATCATGGCGGGTATTGGGAAAGTTTTCAACTAGCAATCAATCGGATCGCTCGTCTCGTTAAACCTCATTGCTCTGAATACTGCCCACTGTCGGCAAAGCTGTATGAAGATTTCCTCGTTCCTTCGGAGAAAAGGTGACTCCGGCGGAAATCTCCTCAATTATGGCTAGCTACCTCAGGCGCGTTTCAAAGCCAATCATGGGAAGCTCTCTGTTATACTTGTTCACAGAACACGACCTACCTTCTTCCAGTGCCAACACAACCTCGTTTCTCGATGAAATCCGAAGTTCTCCCGGTACTTTTCCATACTCCAAGGAACAGCAGCCCAACAATGTCATAGATGGATAGCACAACACTCCTACAACCACCTGTTTTATTTTTGCCAGTCACAAATCAGCCTCCTGAAGACTGTCAAAATTGGCCAATTGCTGACTGTATTTCAGTCATCATGGCGGGTGTATTGGGAAAGTTCAACTAGCAAACTAATCACAGGCCTCGTTAAACTAATTGGCTATATGATACTGCCACTGCGGAGCTGATTGAAGTTTTTCATTCCGGAGAAAAGGTGACTCCGGCGGGATAATCTTCCTTTCAATTATGGGCTAGGCTACCTCATGTCAGTGCAACCATCATGGGAACTCTAATGTAATGAACTTGTCACAGCGACACGCCTTCTGATTCCATGCCAAACAACCTTTTCCGGTAAGAAAAATCCGGCTCTCTCCCCCGAACTTTTCCATACTCCGGGGAACAGCAGCAGCCCAACCTGTCATAATGGTATAACAACACCTACAACAACACCTTTTTAATTTTCCTCCAGCCAAATCATCTCCTGAGAACTGTCAAAATTGCCCAAGCTGCTGTATTTCAATCATCATGGCGGGGTATTGGGAAAAGTTTATCAACTACAAATAATCACCCTCGGTTAACCTCATTGGCTATGATTGCGCACTTTGCGCAACAGCTAGATTGAAGTTTCCGGAGAAAAGGTGACTCCGGCGGATAATCTTCCTTCATTTTGGCTATGCTAACCTCAGGCAGTGCCAAGCATCATGGAAGCCGAATGTAATGAACTTGGTCACAGTACACGCCTTCTGATCCAGTGCCAAACACACACCTTTTTTCGATAAAAAATCCAGTCTCCCCGGTACTTTTCCATACTCCAAGGGAACGCCCCAACAATGTCATAATGATATAGCAACACTCTATCAAACAACCTTTTTATTTTTTCCAGCACAAAAGTCAGCTCCTGATAGACTGTCAAAAATTGCCAATGCTGACTGTATTTTCAGTCATCATGGCGTGGTCATTGGAAAAGTTTTATCAACTAGCAATATACGACCTCGTTAAACCTCATTGTGCTATGATACACTGCCACTGCGCAGAGCTGTTGAAGATTTCCCGGAGAAAGGTACTTCCGCGGATAATTTCCTTCCAATTAATGGCTAATGCTACCTCATGCTTGCAAAGCATACATCGGGAAGCTCTATGTAATGAACTTGTCACAGACACGCCTTCTGATCCAGTGCCAAACACACCTTTTCCGATGAAAAATAATCCGAGTCTCCCGTAAACTTTTCCATACTCCCAGGAACGCAGCCCAACAATGTCATAATTATAGCAACACTCTACAACAACACCATTTTTTTATTTTTTCCAGCACAAATCAGCCTCTGAAGACTGTCAAAAATTGCCAATGCTGAACTGTATTCAAGTCATCATGGCGGGGTATTGGTAAAAGTTTTCAACTATTCAATAATCCACCCTCGGTTAAACCTCTTGGCTATGATACTGCCACTGCCAAAGCTGTTGAAGTTTTTCCGGAGAAAAGTGACTCCGGCGGGATAATCTTCCTTCAATTATGCTATGCTACTCCTCAGGCGTGCAAAGCATCATGGAAGCTCTATTGTTCATGACTGTCACAGACACGCTTTTGATTCCAGTGCCATACACAAACCTTTCCGGATGAAGAATCCGAGTCTCCCGTTACTTTTCCATACTCCAAGGGAACAGCACCCAACATGCAAATGTATAGCAAACACTCTACAAACAAACACCTTTTTATTTTTCCAGCACAATCATCCTCCTAGAGACTGTCAAAATGCCAAATCGTGACTGTATTTCAAGTCATCATGGCGGGGTATGTGGGAAAAGTTTTCACTAGCAATATCACGCCTCGGTTAAACCTCATTGGCTATGATACTGCCACTTCCAAAGCTGATTGAGATTTCCTCCTTCCGAGAAAAGGTGACTCCGGCGGGATAAATCTTCCTTCCAATATATGGCTATCTACCTCAGGCGTCAAAGCATCATGGGAAGCTCTCGTTAATGCACTTGTCAAAGACCGCCTTCTATTCCAGTGCCAAACACACCTTTTCCGATGAAAAAATCCGAGTCTCCCGGTATCTTTTCCATACTCCAAGGATAACAGCAGCCACAATGTCATAATGTATAGCAACACTCACTAACCACACTTTTTTTTATGTTTCCAGCACAAATCAGCCTCCTAGAGACTGTCCAAAAATTGCCAATGCACTGTATTTCAAGTCATGCATGGCGGGGTATTGGGAAAAGTTTTCAACTAGCAATAATCACGCCTCGGTTAAACCTCATTGGCTATGATACTGCCACGCGCAAAGCTGATGTGAAGTTTTCCGGAGAAAAGGTGACGCCGGCGGGATAATCTTCCTTCATTATGGCTATGCTACCTCAGGGCGAGTGCAAAGCATCAGGGAAGCTCTATGTTAATGAACTTGTCCACAGACACGCCTTCTGATCTCCAGTGCCAAACCACCTTTTCCATGAAAATCCGAGTCTCTCCCCGGTAACTTTTCCATACTCCAAGGGAACAGCAGCCCACCAATGTCATAATGTATAGCAACACTCTACAAACACCTTATTTATTTTCCAGCACAAATCACCTCCTGAAGACTGTCAAAATTGCACAGTACTGACTGTATTTCAAGTCATCATGGCGGGGTTGGAAAGTTTTTCCAACAAAAACATATCACGCCTCTTTTAACCTCATTGGCTTATACTGTGCCACTGCGGCAAACTGATTGAGTTTTCCGGAAAAGGTGACTCCGGCGGGATAATCTTCCTCCATATGGCTATTCTACCTCAGCAGTGCAAAGCATCATGGGAAGCTCTACTTAATGAACTTGTCACAGCAAACGCCTTCTGATTCCAGTGCCAAACACACCTTTTCCCGATGAAAATCCGAGTCTCCCGTACTTTTCCATACTCCAAGGGAAACAGCAGCCAACAATGTCAAATGTAATAGCAACACTCTACAAACACAACCTTTTTTTATTTTCCAGCACAATCAGCCCCCTGAGAGACTGTCAAAAATTGCCAATGCTGACTGTATTCAAGTCATCATGGCGGGGTATTGGGAAAGTTTTCAACTAGCAATAATCACGCCTCGGTTAAACCTCATTGGCTATGATATCCTCTGCCACTGCGCAAAGCTGATTGAAGTTTCCGCGGAGAAAAGGTGACTGCCGCGGGATAATCTTCCTTCAATTATGGCTATGCTACCTCACTGGCGGTTCAAGCATCATGGAGATCTATGTTAATGAACTTGTCACAGACACGCCTCTATTCCAGTGCCAACACACCACCTTTTCCGATGAAAAATCCGAGTCTCCCGGTACTTTTCCATACTCCAAGGGAACACAGCCCAACAATGTCTAATGTATAGCAACACTCTACAAACACCTTTTTTAATTTTTCCACCCAGCCAAATCAGCCTTCTCAGAGACTGTCAAAAATTGCCAATGCTGACTGTATTTTTCAAGTCATCATGGGGGTATTGGGAAAAGTTTTCAACTAGCAATAATCACGCCTCAGTTTAAACCTCATTGGCTATGATACTGCCACTGCGCAAAGTCGATTGAAGTTTTCCGAGAAAAGGTGACTCCTCGGGATAATCTCCTCAATTTTGCTATGCTACCTCAGGCAGTGCCAGCATCAGGGGAAGCCTATGTTAATGAACTTGTCACAGACCCGCCTTCTGATTCCGTTCCAAACACACTTTTCCGATGAAAAAATCCGAGTCTCCCGGTACTTTTCCTACTCCAAGGGCAGCCACCCAACAATGTCATAATGTATAGCAACAACTCTACAAACACCCATTTTTTATTTTCCAGCACAAATCAGCCTCCTGAGAGACTGTCAAAAATTCCAATGCTGACGTATTTCAAGTCATCATGGCGGGGTATTGGGAAAAGTTTTCACTAGCAATAATCACGCCTCGGTTAAACCTCATTGGCTATGATACTGCCACTGCGCAAAGCTGATTGAAGTTTCCGGAGAAAAGGTGACTCTCGGCGGAAATCTTCCTTCAATTATGGCTATTCTACCTCAGGCGTGGCAAAGCATCATGGGAAGCTCTATTTAATGAACTTGTCACAGACACGCCTTTTGATTCCCAGTGCCAAACACAACAACACCTTCCGGTGAAGAATCCGAGTCTGTCCCGTACTTTTCCATACTCCAAGGGAACACCAGCCCAACAATGTCATATTGTTAGCAACACTCTACAAACACTCTTTTTATTTTTCCAGCACAAATCATCCTCCTGAGAGACTGTCAAAAATTGCCAGCTGACTGTATTTCAAGTCATCATGGCGGGGTATTGGGAAAAGTTTTCAACAGCAATAATCACGCTCGGTTAAACCTCATTGGCTATGTACTGCCACTGCCGCAAAGCTGATTGAAGATTTCCGGAGAAAAGGTGACTCCGGCGGGATAATCTTCCTTCATATGGCTTGCTACTCAGCGGTTCAAGCACATGAACCTCTACGTTATGAACTGTCACAGACACGCCTTCTGATTCCAGTGCCAACACACCTTTTCCATGAAAAATCCGAGTCTCCCGGTACTTTTCCATACTCCAAGGGACAGCAGCCCAACCAATGTCATAATGTATAGCAACACTCAAACTAACCTTTTTTTTATTTTTCCAGCACAAATCAGCCTCCTGAGAGACTTGTCAAAAATTGCCAATGCTGACTGTATTCAAGTCACAGGGCGGGTATTGGGAAAAGTTTTAAAACTAGCAATAAATCACGCCTTGGTTAAACCCATTGGCTATGATCTGCCCCTGCCGCAAAGCTGATTGAAGTTTTTCTTTCCGGAGAAAAGGTGACTCCGGCGGGATAATCTTCCTTCATAATGGCTATGCTACCTCAGGCGGTGCAAAGCAACAGGGAAGCTCTATTTAATGAACTTGTCACGACACGCCTTCTGATTCCAGTGCCAACCACAACCTTTTCCAATGAAAAATCCGAGTCTCCCGGTACTTTTTCCATACTCCAAGGAACAGCAGCCCAACAATGTCATAATGTATAGCAACAACCTCACACAACCTTATTTTTATTTTTCCAGCACAAATCAGTCCTCCTGAGAGACTGTCAAAATGCCAGTACTGACTGATTTCAGTCTCCTGGCGGGGTATTGGGAAAAGTTTTCAACTAGCAATAATCACGCCTCGGTTAAACCTCATTGGCTATGATACTGCCACTGCGCAAAGCTGATTGAAGTTTCCGGAGAAAAGGTGACTCCGCGGATAATCTTCCTTCAATTATGGCATATGCTACCTCAGCTGCAACAGCATCATGGAGCTCTATGTTAATGAAACTGTCACAGACACGCCTTCTGATTCCAGTGCCAAACACACACACCTTTCGATGAAAAAATCCGAGTCTCCCGGTTACTTTTCCATACTCCAAGGGAACAGCAGCCCAACATTTCATAATGTTAGCACCCACTCTACAAACACCTTTTTTTATTTTTCCAGCACAAATCAGTCCCCCTGAGAGACTGTCAAAATGCCAATGGTGACTGTATTTCAAGTCATCATGGCGGGGTATTGGGAAAAGTTTTCAACTAGCAAAATCACGCCTCGGTTAACCTCATTGGCTATGATACTGCCACTGCGCAAAGCTGATTGAGTTTTCCGGAGAAAAGGTGTGACTCCGGCGGGATAATCTTCCTTCAATTATGGCTTGCTACCTCAGGCGGTTGCAAAGCATCATGGGAAGCTCTAGTTAATGAACTGTCACAGACACGCCTTCTGATTCCAGTGCCAAACACACCTTTTCCGATGAAAATCCGAGTCTCCCGGTACTTTTCCATACGCCAGGGAACAGACGCACCCAACAATGTCATATGTATAGCAACACTCTACAAACACCTTTTTTTATTTTTCCAGCACAAATCAGCCTTCTGAGAGACTGTCAAAAATTGCCAATGCTGACTGTATTTTCAAGTCATCATGGCGGGGTATTGGTAAAAAGTTTTCAACTAGCAATAATCACGCCTTGGTAAACCAATTGGCTATGATCTGCCACTGCGCAAAGCTGATGAAGTTTTCCGGAGAAAGGTGACTCCGGGGATAATCTTTCCTTCAATTATGGTATGCTACCTCAGGCGGTGCAAGCATCAGTGGGGAAGCTCTATGTAATGAACTTGTCACAGACACGCCTTCTGATTCCAGTGCCAACACACACCATTTCCGTGAAAAATCCGAGTCTCCCGGGTACTTTTTCCATACTCCAAGGGGAACAGCAGCCCAACAATGTCATAACTGTAAGCAACACTCTACACAAACCTTTTTATTTTTCCAGCACAAATCAGCCTCCTGAGAGACTGTCAAAAATTGCCATGCTGACTGTATTTCAAGTCATCATGGCGGGTATTGGAAAAGTTTTCAACTAGCAATAATCACGCCTTCGGTTTAAACCTCATTGGCTATGATACTGCCACTGCGCAAGCTGATGTTGAAGTTTTCCCGGAGAAAAGGTGACTCCGGCGGGATAATCTTCCTTCAATTATGGCTATGCTACCTCCAGGCGGTGCAAAGCACATGGGAAGCTCTTATGTTAATGAACTTGTCACAGACACGCCTTGATTCCAGTGCCAAACACACTTTTCCGTGAAAAATCCGAGTCTCTCCGGTCTGTACTTTTCCATACTCCAAGGGAACAGCAGCCCCAACAATGTCATAATTGCTGGGGGAAAACTAATCCTACAACTATGACAAATTACCAAGGGGGTGGACATGCCCTTTAAAAAAAGTGTTGATTTTGTGTGTGTGTGTGTGTGTGTTTCACATTGAAAATCTGTAAGTGTAGTGTGTGCTAAAGTAATGTATATGTGTGTAATATAAATAAATCTCCCCAAAAATCTCTGAATAGTATGTAGTGTGTGTGTAATATACTATACCAGTCAGCAGACAGGAGATTAGCAGCAGGCAGTAAATAAAATCCACAAATCCCAGTAGATCACAGCAGGGGACGGTCCCAGCGATGTAATCCACCAAGTGTTAGCAGTGAGAGGTTTCCAGCAGGGGGCGGTATTTATACACTGAACATCAGCAGTGCCCATGTGACTGCTGATGTCAGTTGTGCTTTCTTGCTCCTGGGACGATTGGCTCAGTGACCCAGGTTGGAGACCCGACTTGCTAGGGGCTTTAGAAGAGCGGTGGAGCGGTTTCTCCCGCTCTAACTGCCAGCATTCCGCACCGAACCGGAAGAGTGCTGCAATGCTTCACATTATGTGGCAATTTGAGCCTTTTATGCACAGAGCGTGAATTCGGGTTCTGTGGCACTGAAAGTGTTAATGTGGCTTATTTACACACACAGGGCACAGTATTTATAATGGCGGAGTATCATTCATAAACGGTTGTGCAGTTACGGCGGGTGGATTATAACAATTACATTTTACTAATAGTAATTTTATGGGGGTTTCGAGATAAAGCCCACAGACTCCAGCAAACAATTATCTAGTGTCCACTAATTTGTCACCCTGGACACTATTTAATGGAGAGTTCAACAAGAACTTATGTGAAAGTTGGATTGCCACCTTGGCTAATTTCAGACAAACAGCAACCTGAGCAGTTCCACTTGGTTTCAATAAAGAAATGCTTTGTCGCCAGGGCCTTTCTAGCCATTTTGGTGCCCTAGGCACTCAGTGTATTGCTATTACCATTTTCAGTTGCCAGGCAGAAATTTACCATTAACTCTCAGTGAAAGCAGACTTCCTATTAATACTTTCCGTGCCAGCAGAGTATTACCTTAAATCCTTTCAGCTTGCCAGCTTAACATGATATACATGTTTACCTGCCTTCCATGTTCCCTCTATTGAACTGTTCACTCCTCACCTGCCCCAGTTTATAAAGGCTCGGTATTGCTTTTTTAGCGATACCCATAGTTAATGATCTTTATTATACCGATAATTCTTTCTGATCAGTTTAGCGATCGTTATTTACAATCTATATGTTAATTACCGATAATGATCGTAAATTACCAATAACAGGATGGTAGATTTGGTAGATTTAAAATCCCATAGAATACATTGCGGTAACTTTGCGTACATTTTGGCCACGGTCATACATTATTGATAATGCGCGGTATTGTTAAATTGAGACTGCGCTTTATAAATGGCCAAAAGTTTAAATGGAGAGTTGGGTGGAAAAAGGGGCAGGGATAGGGATCTCATTGCTGCTATCACAGGTTACTGTTAAAAAAATCTGAGCTCATCCTCCCCCTCCTTCCTAATAATGTAGTAACTTAGGGGCATATTATAAAAGAGCGAATAGGCGCGTAAACTTTGCTTTACGCATGGTTTTTTTCGCTAAAAAAACCCATTAACGCCATTTATAAAGTGCATTAATGAGTTGCAAAAACATTTCCGCGACATATTGCTAAAACCCTTTCGCCATACATCGCAACGGTAATTTGAGTGAAAAGGGAGTGAAAAGGCATAACGCGATTTATAAAAAGCGAAAAGTTGTTTTTTGCCTTAAATGGAGTGGAATATTATCGCAAACTTTTACATGTGGTTTGGGATTTTGGATTTTTCATGATTTTTATTATGCACAAAAAACTTAAAAGACATTCATAGAAAATCTTACTACTATTTTAACATGTTTTTTTTTTACACATCTATGAAGGTATAGATTGCAGTTTTTGCAACATTTTTAATTATACTTTCCAAAATGACTTATTTGACGTAATATTTCATTCACCTTATTATACATTTTAAGCTTTGACTTTAAATGAGGTCTGCTCTTTTGTCTTCATGTGAAAGCACCCGCACCCCCTTTTTTCTTGGGGCGTTTTAGCATGTTGTAATGCAGGCTCATTTTTGCATTGGAATGCGAGGCCAATTGTTAGCATTCAGGTGTGCGTGCTTTATGCTCTGCTTTAAACACCTCATTCTGTCATTCTCCTTCTAATGCGCGTTCGTCTTCTTAATGCGCGATTGCCTTTTGAATGGCGCGTTCATCTTCCTAATGTGTGATTGCCTTTGAATGCATGTTCCATCTTCCTAATGCGCATCGTCTTTCGAATAAGCATTTACGTTTGTAAGGCGGGTTGTCAACTTTATTATTTTTCTTTCTCTGTATTCTCCCCAATTTTGCTAAATTTGAAATATAGTGCCAAGAATGTAACAGCTGGCTATTAGTAACAATCATTTGATATTTGAAGGATTTCAATTCTTTGCTACAAATTTGACATAATTAAAAAACAGACAATAAAGTTTGATTGATAACAAACAACTAATTAAACAAGCAGCTTAAGCTTATCATTGTGGCTAGAGAAATGAGTGAGGAGGATCTACTTCTGTTTGCTATGTCCAAAATGTTGCAGCAGCTGCTGCTGTACTTGTGCAAGGCTGCACACGGGCAGCGTGGAGACAGGAGAGGGAAAATGTGTCCGTTAGGATCAGGCAGCCTCGTTTTTTTCGAAGGAGATTTGTCTTCTGGACGAGCTGACTAATGAGGAGGTGTGTGTCACTTTTGACTAAGTCGCCCGCCCCGCCATACAGGAGTTAAATGGCAAACTGGGTGTTGGAGCCATCAACAAATCCATTCCAGCCTGTGACGTCACAACTCCTTAGCATGAGTCAGCCCTTTTTCCAGGATCCTGCCCAAGGTGCTAAATACTATTTTGCCCTTGTCTTTGATACATCCAGTGAGTCAGAGTGGCAAAACATCAAAAACAGATTTTATCTGCCAGGGTTTTTTTGTAATTGCCTAGGAGCCATTGATTGTATGCATATTGCGCTCTCACCACCTAAACAGAGAATGGAATCTTAATAGAAACACTTCCATTCTCTTAATGTTCAGGTGGTGTGTGATTCCCACCTGCACATTATGAGTTATAAACAGTTGCGTTTCCTGGATGTTGCCACGACTCCCATATTTGCGCCAGTCAGCTCTCTACCGCCAAGTTACCAGCGGACGGATGCCAGAGGGCTGGCTGTGGATAAGTGGTTCTTTTTTTCCACAATTTCAAGGTAATGTGTATCCAAATGACTTACATCCATTATTTCCCCTTTCCAAATAGAGACACAGGTTGGGATTCATTCCTGCTCATGACCCCCTGAGAATCCAAGACACCTGCAGAGAGGCGCTATAATTTAGCACACTGTCAGACAAGAAACGTGATTGAAAGACTCTTCTGAGTCTGAAATCATGTTTCCGGTGTCTCTCATCTACCGGGGAAACTCTGTTATTCTCCGGGAAGGTGTCAGATATCATCATTGTGTGCGCTGTGCAATAAAGCTAGGTACAGCTGCACATGATGATATGCTGGCAGCGAAGATGAGGGGCCGTCTGTAGATGCTGAGGATTCCTCAGAAGATGACAAAGGAAAAGGGCAGAATTAATAGCATCTTTTTTTCGGGTAAGTTGAGACGATCAATTTTAAGCATTTTTACAATGTTATACTTGTAAGAAAAAACATGTTAATGTCATAGGGTATGTTATACTGATAATCTTATCCCCTTTATTAGAATCTAAAGAAGGCTGACCTGCCCCTAACTAATGTTGACTGCTACTACTTTTGGGTACGTATGATTTGGTCTAACAAGTGTTCATTAATTACTTATGCAATTTTTGAAGGACCGTAGAATTCCAATCAATATGACATATTGCTACCCCCCCCCCCCAACTACTCCCATACTGGTTGCATAGCTCCCTCACCCTCAAACAGCTCCGTTGGCTGCTCCCTTCTATTACACACGAGGGTTTTACTTAGCACTATAGCGTCACTGTTCCATGTATATCTGATGTATTCAATTAGATCAAATGGACTTGAAGTTAAGTTCTTGAAGACGTTTCGCTAGTCATCTGACTGGCTTTCTCAATTAAGAATTGATCTAATTGAATCATCAGATATACCATGACTTGGATGAATGAGAACCTTCACAAGCACTGTTCCATGTAGTAGTCAGTTTGCTCTCCTTACACATGCTCAGTTTAAGCTAGCATTAATCCCCTTGTTTTTTGGGTAAACATCAAATAAATGGGCCTTTCCAAGAAAACCTTCAAGAATGTATATATATTAACTTTGGATTTGTTAATGATTGTTGTGTTTCTTATTGTAGATTTTGATGACCAGTGTGAATGCACCTTCCTTCCTGGCAACATCCTGTGATAGCTAACTCAACTGCACCCTTTTATGTCATCAAATATCATTTGAATGGTTTTGGATAATAACAACATAGACAACTTTCCATTTGGATGAAAGTTTTTATCCAAGACTCTATAAATATTTTTTTTTTTTTTTAAACTTAGAAAAACTTTTTTTTTTGGTAAAACTTCTTAAAACTTTTGGTACAAAAAATAAAACTATTTACGACAGCATTCTACCCTCCTCCCCAGCCTTAACATTCTGTTTTTATATGGACATGTCATCTTTAAAGTTTCTTGGCCATCTCCCAAATTTCCTTCAGGAGCTGGTTATCCTCTGGGGAGGGGTTGGCTCTGGGGAGAGCATTGGTATGTGGGAGTGCAGCTGGGGACCCCACATTTGTTGCATCTCCTCTGGAGCTTTGGTTCCGCTTTATCTGGAAATGATGGGAAATTAAAAAAAGTTGGAAACTGTAATGTCATGTTAGCTGAAATCTTTGTAATAAGGCCTTTGTGTCAGTGTGTAAACTAGGAATCCTGGCCTGTCCCAGCAAAACTATGATGGGGCCCTCTCCGTGCTTCACTGACGGTGGTTTTCTCGAAGGGGCTATATCTGTTATAGGACAAATAAGAAGATGGGACCCTCTTGGCTCCTGGGCCCCCCTGCTGTTGCTCCACCTGCTCCTATGTAGTTACGCGCCCCTTCTTTGTTTATGTATGTGTTAGGCACATATATGCGCTAAATGTGCACATGCCAATCGGTGTTTAAACTTTGTAGGATTCTATGTGCTTACTGACACAATGAAGTTATCAATTTCTATGTAACAACTTATAACAATACATGTAGGAATATATATTCATTGTTTTCTCAAAATAATATGTTTAAAGTACCTCCATCCATCTGCCTCCTTATGCCTGAACAAAATCAGGCCTCCTCACCTCTTCAAGTCGCTCCAATTTCTTGGAGGTCCTTCAAATGATCTAGCCCATATTTGCGCTGGAGTCTCTCCATAATTATTTTTTCCCTTCCTGTTAGCTGTGCCAACAAGCAGACTATGATATTTTTTTTGTTTAAGTACCTAACCATGAGCTTCAAATATCTCATTGTCATGGTGGCTGTCTAGATATAGCGAAAACTGACATGCCCCCTGTCTATGGTGCACATCCGGCATTAAAACGAAAGGAGAAAACAAAAGCAAAAAAGCAATAAAATAAACCGGAACGCGAATTTGTGAAAGCGAATACAAGACCCTATAGTGTAATTAATATTTGATGCAAATATTGTCTCAATGTGTATAAATGAAGATTTTTGCATTTTTCTGAACAATACAGCATTGTTATGTATTTAATGACACTCCTATTTTCGGCATCTTCAAATTCAGATGCTTTTCGCCTTTGCAGACGCCATGTTTCGCGCCATAAGAAGGTGCCGTTTTCGCACTAAAGATCGGCAATACAAGCAAATGTGGCTTTCTAATGCACATCCAGCACAGCTGTATCACCTGAAAAGAAGGACAGAATATGTTCGAGGCACAAGACATAAAATGGATATAGGTACTGTATATTTCTCAAACATATTATCAGGCATCCCACCTCTCCCTGAAGTTCAGGGAGTCTCCCTGATATAATGGCAGCTCCATGACTCCCATGACATTATATACCATCTCCCTGAAATGTGTTCAATTAGAGTGAGGGAGCATTGTGCTGCAGACTTTTACATGTTATGAAAAACACTTATGGTGACATTACATGTATGCATGTGTGTGGGAATGCTCTCATTCCCATTTGATTCCCCATTGAAAAATTTCCATTTTTGTTTGTATGCAGGTGTGTCTGAGTATATGCATGTGTGTATCTGTATGCTCTATATGTATGCATGGATTATGCTTCAATCTTGGGGTGGGATGTGTATTATAATTTTCAAATGTTTATGTTCCCATTATTATTGAACAATAATAAATAACTAAATAATTGAATGTAATGATGCAAATCGAATAAGTCCATTAACACACAATCTTTTGAGGCCACACTAATGTACAATGTACTCATGATAGCATTACAATTGCGCTAATTTCTAAGGTGAAATGTGGCTTGCAGTTTTAAGAGCTGCTTTGCACCTGTGTGTAAATCACAAAAGGGATTTTAGGCCAGTGTCACTTTAATAGCAGCCATTAGCTAGCTGGACTTAAATAGTGTAGTTAAAAGTAGTGCAAATGATTTATTAAATACTTGCTCCAGTTGCACATATGTCTTATAATAATACTCCTGCAGCTGGTGTATATATGTAATAAACTTGCAGTACCAATTTAATATTGTTTAGCACAACTTTAACCTCTTTTATTAGCACAGTGCACGTATGCTAATGAGATCCACTATCTATTAATGAAATATACCTCACGTCAGCTAACATGACATTATACTTAAAACTTGTATTTCCTAAATCCCAGATGCTGAGAAGCAAAGAGCTGAGGAGGAGGAAGAGTGAAAGACAGATGATGACGATACACCACCTGAAACTGCTCCCTCACCAACAGACACCCCACTACTGCTGATGTCCCCACACATCGATCTGGACATCTACTTTACCAGAAGACAAATGATAATCAAAGTTTTTGAACTTAGAATGGCATTTATTCATGTAAGTTAGAACAAAGAAATATTCCAAAAAAAAGCTGTCACTGAGTAGAAGCTATTCTGCTGCTTCTTCTGGCAGGTTCAGATTTATTTTTTGACTGAGCCTATTTTTTTCCACAGGGGCTGGAATTGGCACTGTAGATTGGCCAACATTGAGTGATTCCACGTCTGTCTGTGTTGTATTATCACCCATTGTCGATTGATTGTCCCTCATATTTGAAGTTTTTCTATCTTAGTGTCTTTATGTCCTTTAAAATGTTGATTTGCTCTTTTTTTAAATCCAACTTTTATTTTGGTGTTTTTTTTTTTGGAGGAGTGTGAATTTGTTAGCTGTACATAGATTTTGGTGAGCATTTTATATTTCAATTGTCTTTGTTTCCGATGTTGGTAGGCTATTGATTTCATCAGACTGTTGCACACTAAGTGTTTTATTTCCCTCATTTCTGCTTGAGTTTATTTTTTTTATTTTTACATTAATATGTGTGCTACTGAACCATGTCCCAACCTATACAAAGTGACATAGCTCCTAATATTTGCATTTAATAAGTAAGGAGGATTTTTGTGTTTGTGCACACCCAGGCATCCCACTTCTCCCTGAAGTTCGGGGATTCTTCCTGATTTTAATGGCAGATCCCTGACTCCCTGAAATAATATACAATCTCCCTGAAATGTGTTGTTTTGAATTAGAGTGAGGGAGAACAATGATGTCAGGTTTTTTTTAGTGGTTAACAAGTGACAAAAACACTTATTAGTGACATGACTTGTTGTATGCATGTGTGTCTGTCTGTTTTCATGAGTGTGTGTCTGTTGAGATGCATGTGTTTTTATGCAAAAGTGTCTGACTGTGTGTGTGTCTGTATACATGGATTATGTGTATCTTGGGGTGGGGCTTTAGGTGTGGGGTATCCTCCTGAAAGTGTGGGTACCCTACCTGAAATGAGTTTTGGCAGGGTGGGATGTCTGCACAACTATGAATTTTTTATAGTTTTGGTCAGCATGTACTTAAAACAACATAATTAGAGAAGATACATACGAAATGCAAGTCCATGACACTCCAAATAAGGCTAAAAAAAATGTGAACATGAATTGTAAATATTTGTGATGCTAAACTGTCCAGAGTGACTGTAGCACAATGGCTATCTAAACCCCCACCCAAAGGGTTAGGTCATCCAACACACAAGCAGAGTAAAGCTGGGTACACACATTAACAGATTAAGCCCCGATACGTCGAATCCGACGTATCGGGGCTTAATCGTTACGTGTGTACGTTCGTTTCCCGAGACGAGCGCCGGCCGCCAAACGATCGGGTCGGCCGAACGCTCGTTCGGGAAAGGGCCGAAATTTCCATCGGCCGCGCTAGACTCCTATAGGGAGTCTAGCCGGGCCGATGAACACACAGCCCGCGTTCCCCTATAGGGAGAACGCTCGGGACTGTGTGATGCAGATCTTTGAAAGATGGCAGACGTCTTGCAGATCCTGTCTGTCATCTTCAAAATCTGTACTGTGTGTACCTAGCTTAAGAGGAGTAAACTTCCCGTGTGTTTTCACAATTCATAGTGCCAATACATACATAGATAGAGGGAGATGTCATAAAGCAGTTATGGTTCCAAATGTTGCAAAATGGCCCGATCTGTTAATTCCCATTTGTAAGATGAGATTGTTGCAAAACGAGCATCATTTTGAACGATATTCTTTTTACTTACATTTCCCTAATAGCATGTAAAAATGTATGCAAAAATAGCCAACAAATAAGGATAAGTTATTGACAAATGCAGTCATGATATTGCAGAACTGTTTTTGGTAAAAAGAACCAGACTTCCAAAGTACTAACACTCAATGTGTTCGCTTCCCTGCCTCTTCACTCTTTTCCATGGTGAAAAAGTACTCACGCCACATTTGTGCATGTGAAGAGTGTTGTCTTTATAGGGTTTTTGAAATAGGGCATTTACGTCCCTTTGGTTCGCTTTCGCACAGAAAATCGCACTAATAGCGCATCACTAATGCAGACAAAGGCGATTTGGCGTTTTCGCGCTTTTATTTTGTGCGCGCAAACACATGCTCATGCATTTCCTGACATCATTGTTCTCCCTCACTCTAATTCAAAACAACACATTTCAGGGAGATTGTATATTATTTCAGGGAGTCAGGGATCTGCCATTAAAATCAGGAAGAATCCCCGAACTTCAGGGAGAAGTGGGATGCCTGGGTCACTCTGGACAGTTTAGCATCACAAATATTTACAATTCATGTTCACATTTTTTTTAGCCTTATTTGGAGTGTCATGGACTTGCATTTCGTATGTATCTTCTCTAATTATGTTGTTTTAAGTACATGCTGACCAAAACTATAAAAAATTCATAGTTGTGCAGACATCCCACCCTGCCAAAACTCATTTCAGGTAGGGTACCCACACATTTCAGGGAGGATACCCACCACCTAAAGCCCCACCCCAAGATTAACACATAATCCATGTATACAGACACACACACAGTCAGACACTTTTGCATAAAAACACATGCATCTCAACAGACACACACTCATGAAAACAGACAGACACACATGCATACAA
>JAACNH010004927.1:0-22234 GCA_019447015.1 Hymenochirus boettgeri | reverse complement strand
ATGCAGCAAACTGCAATTGAATTATATTATGGGGTCTGCAGACCCTCCCCCTCTATTTACCTACCCCATTTGCAGGGCAAGCCATCATTATATAGTGGAGGCAATTATTCGCCACTGCCTGACACTAAATTAATGAGTGTGGATTGCCCTGAACAGGGGTAGGTAAAAAGGCAGAATGCATGTGGAGTGACATTGCGAGAGGCAACCCCCAGTGCTGGGCGGGGGGCAGTTAACAAGTTAGACAACACGGCTGACGCGGATGTGTAATTGCAAGTTCATGGGTGACATCATTGTGCAGACATGCAGTACTACTGGGAAAGGAGGATTGGGGCACTTCTAGATTTAAGTTGGGTTAAAACAGCCACCTCCTACAGGGTATGCGCGTATGTTGTAATGTGTTTCACCCTGCATTCATTAGGGGGCGGCCCGGGGATATTGACCCAACGAGGTTGCGTATGTGGCAAATAATGATAAAGAACTACATAATAATTTTTTTAACACACAGATAAACACAAAGATTTTGCACATAAGACACACGGGCAGGGGAACTGTTAACTTATTATTATTATATTTATTATTCTTATTCATTATTATTATTAATAATGTTATTATTATTCTATTTTTATGCTTGGCTTTTTTTCTGAGGACACGTAAGTAGAAATTTAGGACTCTGGCATGCAGTAGATGAGTTTACTTGATTTTGCAAGGCTTTGATTACAGTCCCCATAAGGTGGAATAATGGATAAGCTAAGGTTCTGTCTGTTGGTCTGGGGAGTCCCATTGTACAGGATAGAAAATTGGTTATGAAATCGGATGCAGAGAATAGTGTTAATGGGCTTATCATTTATGGACTAAAGTGTGGCCTATAAATGTAAGTGATACATGGCCATTACAATCCTTGTTCTGCTTTATTACTATAAATGGCTCAGGTGAAAGGGAAGTTCAGGTAATACATATGCTTTAAGAAAAAAGACAGCAGTAATTTTTTCATCCCAATGGAATTTAATCCGCCAATTCAGCAAATTTGTATGTGTCTGAATAATGAAACCGAAATTCTGCAATTCCGGTTTAGAACGGACACCTAGCTAGAGACCGTTATGGTATTGCCCTTATGACCCCAGGTGCCTGGGGTGTTCAGTGCTCAGAGAGATCTGAGCATGTTGACCAATCCAACAGCCAATCAGCAGAAAGAACATTACTTGTTAGGAACATTCAGGATATGGGGCTATCCAGGGAAGAGAAGGACGCGTTTAGAAACCTGAAATGTCAGATCACTAATGTCAACAGCAGGGAACGCCAAAGGGTATGAAATCAACTGATTTTTAAAATGGAAGAGAATATATTTAGAATAACTAAGAAGTATTACACAAAAAAAAACATAACAATTTAAACAAAATTGATCATTTCCCACTGAACTGTCCCTTTAAGTGATTCCCTGTTGTAAAGGGATATTGGGAGTTTTGGTGGATACAAACTAAAGGAAGCAGCAAGCAGGTGCAGGCGGCAAACAGCCAGAGCCAGCATGTATCAGCATGGTATTGTCTGTATAAGAGAGGTAGGATTCAGGGAGGAAGGCACTGTATTCTCCCCTCTTTACCAAAGCATGAGTAAGGCCTCATTGGAAGATGCGTGCAATTTTGAATCCTGTATAAAAAAGGACATTTGGAATGGAAAGGGTTCAGAGAAGGGCAACTAAATTAAAAGGGATTGGGGGGAGCTTGAATATGAAGAGAAGTTTGGATAAGCTACATTATGTACGCCGGAGAAAAAGTGCTGGGGGGGCCAGACCAGGGGCAAGACCAGCAGTACGGAGTGTTGTGATTGTCTGAGAGGCAGCAATCACCGACGCAGCTGCCGGCAATAAAGAACAGGGGGGTATTAAGGATTGTATAATTAGGGTTCTGTTAAATTAGCAGTGGGAGGTGAGGTGGGCTAGGGGCCCTAATTCATATGGAGGAGAGACTACAGAGGGATGGAGGGGAAAAGGGCTCCCCTGTGCATATACCCAGTATTATCTGACAGTGAGACCCAGACGGTGTGGAAATGGATAAGGCATGACGCAAGGTGATATGACGCAAGGTTGGGTTGACAGAGATGCTCTGGTCTGCAAAACCTGGTAAGGAAAACGTAAGGTATCTCTTAGGTTACTGAATGGATTTCTAATGCTGTTTGGCTTGTTTTACAGCTTATAATACTAAAAATAGTTTTGGGCTTGGACTATTACCTTTTTTTAACAAGCCATCTGGCGGTGGAGTTACAAAAAAACGTCGGGAGACATTGCAATTCTTCAATTCCAGTAAATAATAAAACAGAATAAACCTGATGGTTCCCCTCCACTGTACAGTAACGATGGTGAAGTGATAAACTGCATCAAAGGAGGAACTTGTGCCCCCAATATGATGGGCTTTCCAGTACAAGAGATGATGATAGGTAACGAGGGTCTATTTGGGTGGTGAGTTATTCTTGGTTTATTATTTTAAAAAAAAACCATCAACCCACCGAACAAGAACCAGATAAATTTACAAACAAAACAGTCAAAAGGATGAAGCTCCCAACACCTGCTTCACCTGTCCGTACAGATCTATAGGGGGGGGGACACTACATAGGTCTCTACATTAAACAAGCCGGAAAATATATATGTTTAGCGGGTACCCTGGATTACATAACATGTGATGTGTGTGTGTGTGTGTGTGGGATATCCATGGGATCAGTTGATCTGGTATTATAAGAATCATATTTCAATGTATAAATTAATAATAATGATAATAGAATAATGTTTACATTGCTAGTACAAGCTCGGTGCCTGGACACGACTGTGGTTATATTACGTGATGAGTCACATACAGTAGGTAATGTTTTCAGGTCAGTTGATTTGACATTGATTTTAAGTAATGAATATGTCTGTAGGGGCGGGTGACCAGGGAATATCTCCCCACCTGGTTGTTACTGTTCCCTCTATCCCATTGACGATGTCGTATGTAGATGTGGGATTTCCACTCTGTCTCTGTCTCCATGTGACGCCTCTATTTCCCAGGTTGGTTATGAAACAAACAGGGTATTAACGGTGGATTCGTCTAGAGAGAGCTGGGAACTTACATCAGGCTGATATACGTGGGAAGAACCTAGGAAAGGGATATATTCAAATAAATCCACATTATCCGAATATCCTACAGGTGATAGAAGAGATGGGACTTCCTATTGTATCCTTACCTGGAAAGAGAAGGACAGCCCATGTGGGTTCTGCCATTTTCTACTGTTTATGTTTTTATTTCATTCTGTATGTCACACGGCAGGCGAACATGGGATCCATCGGTGGTCGGAAAGTCCTGGGCTTCGGAGAGACACCTGATTCATTTCCTTTGTGGGGTTTCATCCATGGCTGATCCTCCTGTGTAGTTCTGATGGTGGACAGTCTATGTGCGATTATAAATATGGGATATCTCCGCATGGGCGAGTTCTTACGATCTCCAGTAAACTCTCACATCTGCAGAGCTTGCCCCACCGATTCCCTGGGAAAACTGAACCAACATGATGGGGATAGTGGACAGAACCTACCTACTCCACCTGGATTGGCTCTGGCGGGATTAGAGCAATAAGGGTTCCAATGTCCCAGTAGGAATTAATCCGTAAACGCTGGAAGGAGAAAACACTTTAGATCAATTTAGTACAGTGGATTCTATGGAAGGGTTTGTCGAACTATTATAATAGTATTATTATTATTATTTTCAAAATAAAATGAAGTTGCTGTTAGTTAGGTTGGATCATACGTTCTAAACACATGTGCCTTCTGTTTGTGATGTAGTATAGTATAGTTATTAATTATGAGCACATTTATTTGTTTGTTTGTATTTTTTATTTATAGTAACAGTAACCGTATAGATAGTTTTTTTTATTAGTATGGTACATTTTAGTACAGTCGTATAGTCTAGTATAGTATAGTATAGTACAGTAGTATAGTGACAGTACAGTATAGTATTAGTACAGTATTAGTATAGTATAGTTAAAGTATAAAGTATAGGACAGGACAGTACAGTACAGTATAGTACAGATAGTAACAGTATGGTACAGTTATAGTATAGTATAAGTACAAGTTACAGTACAGTAAAGTATAGTATAGTATAGTTAGTACAGTACAGTATAGTATATATAGTATGGTTACAGTACGGGATAGATAGTAAAGGATAGTCACAGTACAGTTACAGTACAGATAGTATAGATAGATAGTATAGTACCAGTATAGTATAGTAAAGTATAGTACAGGACAGTACAGTACAGTATAGTATAGTATTATGTATTAGTACCGTACAGTATAGTATAGTTATAGTATGTACAGTTCGGTGATGTAGAGTAAAGTATAAGTACAGTCAGTACAGTACAGTATAGTTATAGTATAGTTATAGTATAGTATAGTACCAGTTTAGTATAGTATAGTAAAGTATATACAGTACGCTACAGTATAGTATCGTATAGTAAGTACAGTTACAGTCCAGTATAGTATAGTTAAAGTATTAGTACAGTACAGTACAGTACAGTTATAGTAAGTATAGTACAGTACATACAGTTACAGTATTAGTATAGTAAAAGTATAGTACAGTACAGTTACAGTATAGTATAGTAAAGTATTAGTACAGTACAGTTACAGTACGTATAGTAAAGTATAGTACAGTACAGTACAGTACAGTATAGTATAGAAAAGTAGTGAGTGGACAGGACAGTACAGTTATAGTATAGTAAAGTATAGTACAGTTACAGTACAGTATTAGTATAGTATAAGATAGTATTTAGGTACAGTACATATAGTATAAGTAAAGGATAGTACCGTACAGTACAGTATAGTATAGTATAGTAAGTATTAGTACAGTACAGTACAGTATAGTCTAGAAAAGTATAGTACAGGCCAGTACAGTATTTAGTATAGTATAGATTAGGACAGTACAGACAGTATAGGATAGTAAAGTATAGTACAGTACAGTACGTACCGTATATAGTATAGTAGAGTTATGTATAGTACAATAACAGTATAGTATAGTATAGTAGGTACAGACGGTTATTAAGTATAGTAAAGTATAAGTACAGTACAGTATCAGGACCGTATTTTAGTATAGTATATTAGTATTAGTATAGGACGTATAGTATAGTATATGTTAAAAGATAGTTACAGTACAGTACAGAGAGTATTAGTATAGTATAGTACAGTAGAGGTATAGTTATAGTATAGTACAGTAAGACAGTACAGTATAGTATAGTATAGTATAGTACAGGGATAGTACGTATGTTATAGTAGGTAAGTTCGGTTAGTATAGTAAAGTACAGTACAGGACGTACAGTACAGTACAGATAGTATAGGAGTATAGTATTTAGATAGTACAGTATAGTAAGTATAGTCCAGTTACAGTAGAGTATAGTGACAGTATTAGTTATCGTAAAGGATTAGTACAGTCCAGTATAGTATAGTATAGTATAGTAAGTAAGTACGTACAGTATAGTATATTACAGTATAGTACAGTACCTGTATAGTATAGATAGTATAGTATAGTACAGATAGTACAGACAGTACAGTACAGTATAAGTATAGTTATAGTATGTCCAGGTAGTAAAGTTACAGTACAGTACAGTATGTCTGAGTATAGTATAGGCTATAGTATAGTACAGGATAGTACAGTACAGTACAGTCAGTACAGTATAGTATTAGTATAGTATAGTTAAAGTATAGACAGTACAGTACAGTACAGTTAGTATAGTATTAGATAGTCTAGTAAGTATAGTCTAGATTATAGTAAAGTATAGTACAGTCCATACCAGTTAGTATGAGTATAGTATAGTACAGTACAGTATAGTATATATAGTTACAGTACAGTGACAGTTATAGTATAGATTATAGTAAGTACAGTATAGTATTAGATTAGTATAGTATTGTACCAGTCGGTATAGTAAGTAAAGTACAGCTTCAGTACAGTACAGCTACCATATTGTATAGTATAGTATAGTATAGTATAGTATTAGTACAGTATAGTAAACGTATAGTACAGTTACCAGTATAGTATCAGTAAGTATAGGTAGTATAGTATAGTTAGTATAGTATAGTATAGTACAGATAGTTATTAGTAAAGTATAGTACAGTTACAGTATAGGTATAGAAGTATTAGTATAGTACCAGTTATAGTACAGATATAGGTTAAAGTTACAGAAGTTAGTACAGTATAGTATAGTATAGTATAGTATAGTACAGTATAAGTATAGTAAAGTATAGTACAGTACAGGATAGTATTAGATCGTATAGTATGAGTACAGTATAGTATAGTAAAGTTATAGTACAGTACAGTATAGTATAGTATAGTACAGTACAGTAAGTATAGTATCGTATGGTACAGTATAGTATAGATTAGTATAGTCAGTATAGTATAAGTATAGTAAGTATAGTATAGTAAATACAGATAGTTATTAGTATAGTAACGTATAGTACAGTATAGTATAGTATAGTATAGTATAGTACGTATAGTATAGTATAGTATAGTAAGTATCGTAAGTAAGTAAAGTTTACAGTATGTACAGTGTGATAGTAAAGTATAGTACAGGCTAGTATAGTATAGTATAGTTATGGTACAGTCAGTACAGTACAGTACAGTATTTAGTTACAGTATAGTAAGTATGTTAGTATAGTACAGGTAGGGTATAGTACAGTACAGTACAGTATATATGTACGTTGAGAGTACAGTATAGTACAGGTATAGTCCAGTATGGTACGGTATAGTATAGTCTTAGGTAGGGTACAGTTATAGTATAGTATAGTATGGACAGTATAGTATAGTACAGTACAGTACGTATAGTACCAGGATAGTACAGTATGTACGGTATAGGATAGTATAGTATGGTACAGTATAGTATAGTACAGTATAATACAGGATCGTACAGTTATATAGTACAGTATAGTACAGTATGGTACGTATAGTATAGTATAGTACGTACGTTTAGTACAGTTTATTGTTTTAGTATAGTACAGGATAGTACAGTATAGTACAAGTATAGTATATATAGTACGGTACAGTAGTAGTACAGTTATAGTATAGTAACAGTATCGACAGTATAGTATAGTATAGTATCGTACAGTATGGTACAGTATAGTATAGATAGTATAGTATTGTATAGTATATGTAGTGTATATCGTTATTAGGAAGGTACAGTATAAGGTATAGTATCGTACAGTATAGTATAGTATAGGTATGGTACAGTTTACGAGTTATAGGATAGTAAAGTTACAGTATAGTACAGTATAGTTATAGTACAGACAGTATGTACGGTTATAGTTAGTATAGTATAGATAGTATAGTATAGAGAGTATTGTTATAGTATTTGAGGTGAATCAAGACATTAGTCCATCCAGTCCACCCATCTGGCAAGATCCTCACTTTCAGCTGTTGATCCAGAGAAAGACACCCCACGTATTGATAGGAAACTGCAGATTTGTAACATTGAATTGAGGGGCTATAGACAAGAAAGGTGTAGATCTGCAATGGAATGAAGTATGTTGGAACTGCCTTACTCTGTTGCGTTTGTGGTAAGGAGGCAATATTGTATCTCCCTATTAGTAATTGTTCTATCTCTTGTACCATTTAACTAGGTGGGTAGTTGTTGTTCGACCATGTAAAATAAATGTTATTTCATGTTATTCACTTCTTTATTTACCTTTTTGGATTCCCTGTGTATTTAGTAATATGACTGCACCAGATCCATTGCTCCGATACACGTGAGTGCCTTCTAATTATAATAGAAAAGATATATAAAAGATACAGAGAGATGGAATGAATTCTTAGGTCAGTCTTGCTGGTAGGTTGGTAGGTTTACAGAAGAGTTTCCAGAAGTTCTCCAACGTTTATTTGCTGGCGAACTTAACGTAGTTCTATGCGCGAAACCTTGACAGTCATATGAAAGATCCATCCCCTCTTCTAGCTACAAAATCCCATTGACTGTATTGGGGCCACAAATGGGTAGGATGGGTTTCCCGCGCGAACGTAGCATCCAGCTTGAACATGCGACTTGGCATTTGTGGAGATTATAGTTGAGTGGCCCTAGGGTGGCAAGGGAAACCAGAAGGTGTATCAGAATGGGATGTGGAATGTGTTTATGTAATCGCCTTGTACACATGGGACAAAATGTCTGCCCTTTATTTGCTACCAGACAAATCAAGCGATTGGACCAATTCGTAGCTGGTGATAGTCTCACAAAAATGTTTCCCAATTCTGCTCTCTCCGTTTTCCCATTCTGCCTATACGTTTCAAATACTGCCTCTTCTCCGTTTCCCATTCTGCTCCCTGCGTTTCCCGTTCTGCTCTATCAGTTTCCCATTTGCTCTCTCAGTTTCCCATTCTGCTCTCGCAGGTTCCCTTCTGATACTCTCCGTTTTCCATTCTGCTCTCTCCATTTCCCATTATGTACTCTCCGTTTCCCACTGCTCTCCCAGTTTCCCATTCTGCTCTCGGCCGTTCCCTTTCTTGCAACTCTAGTTTTCCCATTGCTGACTCTCTCCGTTTCCCATTCTGCGCGCTCAGTTTCAATTCTGACTCTCTCCGTTTCCCCTTATGCTCTCCCGTTTCCACTTTTCCGTTTCCCATCGCTCTCTCGTTTCCAATTCTGCTCTCTCGTTTCCCATCTGATCTTTCTCAGTTTCCCATTATGCTCTCTCCGTTTACCATTCGCTCTCTCCCGTTTCCCATCTGCTCTCTCCGTTTCCCATTCTGCCTTATCAGTTTCCTATTCTGCTCTCTCAGTTTCCCATTCTGCTCTCTCCATTTCCCATTCTGCTATCTCCGTTTCCCATTCTGCTCTCTCCATTTCCCATTCTGCTATCTCCGTTTCCCATTCTGACTCTCTCAGTTTCCATTCTGCTCTCTCCGTTTCCCATTTTCTCGCTCTCTCGGTTTCCCATTTGCTCTCTCATTTCCCATTCTGCTATCTCCGTTTCCACTCTCTCCGTTCACATCTATGCTCTCTCCGTTTCCCATTCTGCTAATCTCCGTTTCCCACTCTCGACAGTTCCCATTCTCTCTCTCCTGTTCCCATTCTGGCTCTCTCCGCTTTCATTCAGGCTATCTCCGTTTCCCATTCTGAACTCCTCAGTCCCATTCTGCTCTCTCCGTTACCATTCTGCTTCTCTCATTTCTCATTCTTCTATCTACGTTTCCCACTTCTCTCCATTCCAATTCTGCCTCTCTCAGTCCCCTTCTGCTCTCTCCATTTCCCATTCTGCATCTCCGTTCCCCACTCTCTCCGTTTCCCATTCTGCTCTCTCGTTTCCCATTTTGCTCTCTCCGTTTTCCCATTATGACTATCTCCGTTTCCCATTATGCTCTCTCAGTTTCCCATTCTGCTCTCTCCAGTTGCCCATTCTGTTCTCTCCGTTTCCCATTCTGCTCTCTCCGTTTCCCAATTTCTGCCTTCTCTCAGTTTCCCATTCTGATCTCTCCGGGTTTCCCATTATGATCTCTCCATTTATTCATTCTGACTATAGCGTTTCCCCCATGTCTACGTTTCCCATTTGCTCTACTCAATTTACCCATTCTGCTCTCTCCGTTTTCATTTGCTCTCTCCATTTTCCCATTCTGTTCTCTCCATTCCATTCTGCTCTATCAGTTTTCCATTTCTGCTCTCTGCCATTTCCCATTCTGCTATCTCCGTTTTCCCATTCTGCTCTCCCGTTTCCCAATTTGTTATCTCCGTGTCCCGCTATTCCGTTTCCCATTCTGCCTCTTCCGTTTCCAATTCGGATCTATCGTTACCATTCTGTTCTCTCGTTCCCGCTCTCCTCCATTTCCCATTATGCATATCCATTTACAATTTGCTCTATCCATTTCAAATTCTTGAATATATCCTTTCCCACTCTCTCCGTTTCCCATTCTGCTCTCTCCGTTTCCCATTCTGCTCTCTCCGTTTCCCATTCTGCTCTCTCCATTTCCCATCTGTCTATCCGTTTTACCATTCCGTATTTCCAAATAATGTGGGTATCTTAGCCCACATTGATGTAGTTTGCATTGACCACCACCCTCTGTACTGCACACCTCCCCATTTCCATTTCTGCGGTTTCCTTCTCCATTTCTGGTTAGAAATCCCCCACTTGTTTGGTGTGTAGTTCTCATTACAGCCAGAGGAGAGAGGGAATCTGATGAAAAATTAAATGGGGCCAATCCTGTAAAAAACTCTATCCTGCCTGTGCCAATCAGAATCACCTTGATTTTGAAGCTTCTTGATTTGCGTCATTCCCTTAAAGGTCCTTTATACTCTGCCTGGTGACTTGTTATAGCGTTTAGCCAGCTATTTATTGTGTGGACTGTTTAGGTTTAACCTGCTTTGATATTTGACATTCACTAGTTTGCCCTGTACGGATTAAGATAACTGTATTGCTCAAGTGCAATTTTTTTTTAATTTGGCTTTTTTTTAAAAAAGTTTGTAAGGTATGTAGCCCTCCTAATTTCGAGCCTCTCCCCGCCTTCAATTAGCATGTCTGTGAAGGGGGCATAACAATTCTGTCCTGCCGTTAACTGTGCAACTAAAACTAGCATGCGGTAAAACACTCCTCCACTCACCCCTTTTTCTTGATCAGCGTGACTATTGTAGAGTGTATCGTAGAAACAGGAATTTCAGTTTGGTTTAACTAGCAGAGGAGGCGAGAGAGAGTTGTATTGGAACAGGCATTCCACCGCCAATGACAAGGGTTATTTTAATACTATCATGGCCCTGGGGGCATCTAGGAGGTTAGCATTCATTTTTTGCTGTGTGATATCTAAGGGATGGGCAGAACACTGTGTAAAGGTTTTTTGTGAGTAAGTGATTTCAGCTGCTGGAATGTGGACATGTAATGGGGGGTGGTCTTTTTTGGTTTTTTTTTGGTTATTGTTGTTTACTTAAATTCTTTTCACTTGTATTGACTTTGTGATGTTCCCTAGTACCACCTTACCCCCTCCAGCTGTGCCGTTTCTGTGCCCTCCGTTTATCCATCTTTTCTTGTGGCATCTCAAGGTCCCTTCCATCCTCAGCTGAATCTGATACCCTTATAATTTTCGTCACAAGGGGACTTATCTGTTAGGGACAAGTGGTGTGAGATTGTGATATGATCTATTAGCTGTCAGTCATGACAAATCTCAGACACTACCAAAAAGTACTCACTATCCATTGCAGAAGGACCTTCCAATCATAAGTGCAATGGGTATTCTGGTGGTAGGAAATGACAATCTATCTAAGTAGAGATTAGTGCATTCAATGTAGAGGGTTTGCTACCCCACACACTCCCTACAAATGTCCTAGACAAAGTAAATCCCACAGCCCCCTATAAATTTACGGGTGCACCTAGAATATTCACAATGGAGGAATACAATACATGAACCTAACACCTGTCATTAGAAGGAATGAAGTACATCCACCTAACACGTTCCATTAGGAATAGAATTGGAAGTACTGAACCTAACATGTCCAGTAGAATAGAATGAAGTGCCATACCTACAACACTGGCAATAGTCTCCTACACTTATTAGAAGAGAATGAAGTAATACCTAACATGTCTATGAGGTAATCCACGGCTCTTAGAAGAGAATCGAAGTAAATACTAACACTGTCCATTAGAATAGATGAAGTTAAATTACCTACACGTCCATTAGAAGAAATTGAGTGATACCTAACACCTGTCCATTAGGAAGAGATGAAGTGAGGGGCACACATAACCTGTCCATTAGAGAGATGATTAGTGGCAGTACCTAACACTGTCCATTAAAGAGAATGAAGTACTTACCTAAACACTGTCCATTAGAAGAGGAATGAAGTACATACCTAACCACTGTCCATTAGAAGAGACATGAAGTGAATACCTAACACTGTGTCCATTAGAGAGAATGAAGTCACTACCCTACACCTGTCCCATAGAGAGAATGAAGTACATACCTTAAAACTGTCCATTAGAAGAGAATGGGAATTACATACCTAACACTGTCCATTAGAAAGAAAAGAAGTACATTACCTAACTACTGTCCATTAGAAGAGATGAAGTGCATACCGAAACAGCTGTCCATGAAGAGAATGAGTAGTACATACCTCACAACACTGTCCTCTTTAGAAGAGATTGAATACATACTACCTACACTGTGCCATTAGAGAAGAAATGAAGTACAGTACCTAACCACTGGTCCATGTTAGGAATAGAATGAAGTGCATATCCTAACACTGTCCCCATAGTCGAAGAATGAAGTGCATACCTAAAAACACTGTCTATTGAAGAGAATGAAGTACAGACTAACACGTTCTATTAAGAAGGAGTAACAAAAGTAAAATACCTAACCATGGTCCATTAAAGAGTAATGAAGTCATACCTAACCACTGTCCATTAGAATAGATACTGAAGTAGAGACCTACCTAACAATGTCCATTAAGAAGAGATTGGGTACATACTACCTAACAATGTGCATTAGAAGAGAATGAAGTACATTTTTACCTAACCGTTCCAGTTAGAAAGAATGAATACATACTAACTGCCATTAGAAGAGATTGAGGTACATACCTAAACACTGTCCATTAGAAAGAATGAAGCTACCTAACCTAACACTGTCCATTAGAAGAGAATGAGGTATCATACCTAACCTGTCCATTAGAAGAGATTGAGGTAACTTACCTAAACACTGTCCCATTAGAAGAGAATGAAGTACAATACCACACACTGTCCATTAGAAGAGAAGAAGTACATACCTAACACTGTCCATTGAAGAAATATAAGTACATACCTAACACTGTCCATTGAAAGAGAATGAAATAACTAACCCTTAGGAGAAGTACAATAACACTGTCCATTAGAAGAGAATGAAGTACATACCTAACAATGTCATTAGAAGAGAGATGAAGTACATTACCTACACTGTCCTTAGAAAGACATGAAGTACTACCACACTGTCCATTGGAAGAGAATGAAGTACATACCTCTACTAACACTGTCCATTAGAGAAGAGAATGAAAGTCAATACCTAACCACTGTCCATTTAGAAGAGATGAAAGAAACATAGTACATACCTAACACTGTCCATTAGAAGAGATGAATGCATACCTAACATCCAAATGGTGCATACTCATGTTATAGAAGAGAATAAGGTGCATACCTAGTCATGTTCACAAGAAAGAAAGATGAAGTGCATAACCTAACACTGTCCATTAGAAGAGATATGGGAAAGTACATACCTAACACTGTCCATTAGAAGAGAGAAGCTACATTTACCTAAAACTGTCCATTAGAAGAGAATGAGACATACCCGTACCACACTGTCCATTAGAAGAGAATCAAATTACATACCTAACACTGTCCCATTTAGAAGAAATGAACGTAATACCTAACACTGCCCATTCAAAGAGAATAAGTGCATACCTAACACTGTCCATAGAAGAGAATGAAGTCACATACCTAAACACTGTCCATTAGAAGAGATGAAGTACATACCTAACACTTGTCCATTGAAGAGATTGAAGTGAAATACCTAACCACTGTACATTAAATAGAATGAGTTACATACATAACCCTGTCCATTAGAAGAGAATGATCAGTTACATACCTAACACTGTCCATTCAAAGGAATATAAGTTAAATACTTACCACTGTCCACTAGCAGAGATGAAGTACATACCTACACACTGTGCCATTAGAGGAGAATGAAGTACATAACTAACACTGTCCATTGAAAGAGATTGAAGTACATACCTAACCTAATCCATTAGTATTGATGAAGTGTAGTAGTATTGATAGACATACTAACACTGTCCATAGAGAGAAGAAGTACATACCTACATGTCCCATTAGAAGAGTATTGAAGTGCCTAACCTAACACTTGGTCCTTCAGAGAGTGAGGTACATAACCTAACACTGGTCCATTAGAAGAATGAGGGTACATTACCTAACACTGTCCATTAGAGAGATTGACGGTACAGCTACCTAACACGTCAATTAAGAAGAGATTGAGGTACATACCTAACACTTTGGTTTTCCACTTAGAAAGATTGAGGTACATACCTAACACTTCCATTAGAAGAGATTGAGGTACATACCTAACACTGTCCATTAGTAAGAGATTGAGTACATACTAACCCTGTTCCACCTTAGAGAGATTGAGGTACATACCTAACACTGTGTCCATGAGAATAGAAATGAAGTACAATTACCTAACACTAGTCCATTAGATAGATGAAGTGCCATACCTAACACTGTCACATTAACGAAGAGATGAAGTGCATACTAAACTGTCCATTAGAATAATGGAAGTACATACCTAACACTGTCCATTAGATAGAAGATAGTACAGATACCTACACTGTCCATTGAGATAGGGAATACCTACAGCATTGAGGTTGACATACTACCAACACTGTCCATTAGAAGAGATTGAGTGCATACTACCACGTCCATTAGACAGATTGAGGTACATACCTACACGTGTCCAGTAGAAGAGATTGAGGGTACATACCTAACACTGTCCATAGAAGAGATTGATGTACCATACTAACACTGTCCATGTAGAAGAGATTGCGGTACATACCTAACACGTCCATAGAAGAGATGAGGTACATACCTAACAACTGTCCATAGAAAGAGATGAAAGTAGTACATATCCATCCACTGTCCATTAGAATAGAATGAAGTACATACCCTAACACTGTGCCCATTGAATATAATGACGTTGAACTACCTAACACTGTCATTAGAAGAGATTGAAGGACATACCTACACTGCTCCATTAGAAAGATAAGTACATACCTAACACTTCTAGTGATCCATATCATGATAGAGATTGAGGGTACATACCTAACACTGTCCATAAGGGAAGGGGTACGAGGGTGCCCATCGCTCTTGTGTCTGTTTAGAACAGTTTACAATTAAATACTTTCACATTTTGCAAGAACTTGCAGTTTTCTCTAAGATAAAGAACCAAGTTCTGCTTTTTATTTTTAATTTACATGGTAAAGAGGAAGTTAAGTAAGAGGAGAATATAGAAACTTACAGGGAGATTCAATAAAATTTCTTATAAAGTTCAATTAAAGTTTGTTAAAAATGGTGCTAATTTTGCCCCAACCAGTCAGATGTTATTTAACATTTGAAAGCGAACATCTGATTGGTTGGGGTAAAATAATCATTTTTAAAGTTAAGAACTTTTATTGAATAACCCTGTTAATGTTTGGTGAATCTATATTCTTGTTAATGTGTTAAACCTATTGCAGCAATAGATTTACATTTTCACTTCAATAGTTGGTAAAGCACAATGTCCCCGATATTATTCTATCCAATAGACAATGGGCAATCGTTATTTTTATCTTGTTTTATGTTATTTTAAACCAAAAGGTTAGTCTCCCCCTACTAGCAAGTGAGTTAATTTAAGGGGATGTTAAGCGCAAACAACAATTAAGGGGGAGATACAATATGGCCCATTTTCGTCTCTAAAACCCCACGTTCCCACCCGAAGAATTTCGGGTTAACGTGGTTTTTAGGCGGCTTTTAGACACATGCCGTTTCCAAATGTTTTCGTAAAAAGCGCTGTGCTAACGATCCAAAACCTGTAGCATTAAGTTTTGCGCTACTTCGTAGCGCGAAACCTGCCGCTACGGCTTTTGGAGCGTTAAAGTCCCGCTACTTACCTTAGCCCGATCCCGTGATGCAATAACTGACGTAATCTCGTTTACGTCAGTTATTGTATCGCGGGATCGGGCTAAGGTAAGTTACGGGAGCGCAGTTATTGGATCTCCCCGATAGTCCTAAAATGGACCCCTCTCTTTAAAGTACCATGGTGGGAACCTAAACCACTTAGTACTCTACCCTGGGCACAGTCTCTGTCTCCAGATATCTTTACCTATACTTTCCTGGCTGTTTAGGTCCTCACCCTGGGCACTTTAAATGGACAGAAGTGGAGTGACAGGTCTTATTTAGACTCAATTTACAGCTGAAGGGGAAGATGGAGAAGTAGACGCTATCAGACAAATAAGATTAATCTACTTTCAGAAGAATGGCCCATTGAAAGTTAACTGATCGGTTCTCTACGGGAGCATTTCTTTACCTGCAAATATCTGGAACTGCTCAGTGTTTGGTGGGAAAGTAGCCTAAACCACCACATTGCGTGTTAAAGATGGCGTCTCACATACTCTGCTCCTTTACCACTGAATCGCGTGCAAGCAGCCTGGGGCGTCTCTCCCCCACACAGACACAGTCCCCGGAGTATCGCAAGAGACACTCGTGTAACTGATGTAAACTTTTGTACCAGAGGCTGCTTAAATGTGCCTGTGCCGTTAACACAAAAACTGCGCAGGCCAATGGAAATGGAGTTAAATCCACACCGCTTCCTAATGTAATATCGGGTTAACTTCATTATAGCCGATATTGGCTCATTTTACATCCTGTTAATGCCTGTCCAGTCCATGAGTATTTCTAACACAATCCAAGTTAATTTATTCAGAGCTTCAGCGTTTTGTTACGATCTGGTAATAGATCACAGTAGGCTATGCGGCGACCAGAGAATCACAAGAGAAACACGCCACGGTTGTTTGCGGTCTATTTACCAGAGGCTGCGTGGCTCCCGCATTGTATTTACCTCCAGCTTATTTCTGCCGTTAAATTATTTTGAATGAAATTACTGTACAGTCCGAAGAAGCTGCAAAGATAGAAGCAGCAAAACGCGTTGATCTTACAATCCTGGCCTCTTAGAACGCGACTTCACAGATATTAGCTGCCAGACTGTTTAAGAGGATCTTGAAAGAGATATTGATAGCTCCTTAACCTCCCGGTCTTCAATCAGTGCATTAAAGGAATCGTTCATTTTTCCAGTGAACTGTTCCTTTAAGACTGTCAGGCAGATTCAATATAAGTTTTTATGCTTTAAAATGGTGCTAATTTTGCCCCAACTAATTAGATCTTATTTAACATTTGAAAGCTAAAGCTGGGTAAAGCAGGATCTACATAAAAATCAAAATATAAATCTGTCTGAAAGTTTCCATTTCAGGTTTGTGTTCAATATAGTTAAACCTGTGCTTTTCAGCTCTACACGGGACATCACACGTTGATGTCTATTTTACAAGTGGCTAATTAATGTTACGTTTTACCTATTATAAGACCCATGCGTGCTTCCTATCTTAATATATTTCACAATATAATTTACTATCTCTTCTCTGGGTATGTTGTGTAGCTTTTACACTATGGACATGTTTTATTGCATAGATTGGAGAAAATTGATTATAAGAACGTGATATATAAGGGATAATACGCTACCTACAGTGTAATATAAGGATATTACGCCACTGAGGAGTTCCATGAACCATATAGAAGCTTTTATACTTGTAGCTTTTATACAGGTCATGGAACTCCGAGGTGAAGTAAATCTGTATATTACACTGTAGTAGTAATTATTTCTTAAATAACTACCAAGCCAAAAGCCAAAAAAAATATAACCTGCCCCACTAACAACTGTCTCTCCCCTCCCTGTATTAGTCATTTATATAGGAATTCCCTGTGTTAATGTAAAATAGTTTAATTACTGTTCCTATTGAAAAGAGGAAAGAATGGCCGAACATCATCTGTCAATAATAAACAGGGATTCCTATAAAATTACTAATACAGGGAGGGGGAGACAGGGCGGAGGGCAGGAGGAGAAGACAGGGGGAGGGGCAGAGGAATACAGGAAGTCACTCAGTGACATCACTGAGTGATTGTAATATAGATTCTCGCATCTTCCCATTGAAAATTCCTAGCCTTATGTATTATATATAGATATATATATATTTTTTTAATACATTGAAGTATAACAACATAAACAGTATTGATCTCCAGGTGGGAGACTCTTACGATAATCTGATTTTAGAATATGAACACAGGCTAAACACCAGGATTCGAGTGAATGTGAGTGATCACTTCTTTTTTTGGCCTTTATATCCTGTGGGTTCACTTACCCTAAAAAGACCACACTGGCCAATATGTAGTGGGATTTTTGCTAATTAAACAACGATTCCCTGATTTGGAATGATGATTCGCCTACTTCTCTGCTGTGTATTAAAGGGCATCGTCCACCCCCAAACTATAAGTTCCCCCCCCAACTACTGGCCCACCATGTAGTGTAGTGTAATCCTTAACCGCACATCCCAGTCCATAGGTTTCTCCTGCTGTAGGCCCCCCCAAGTCCAAAGGAAAACTGCCCCCAGGAGAAGATGAGATAGAAGGTCCATATAGGACTCTGCCTTCCTTACTGGCCTCCGGTATGATATTTGCCATGCGTACTGCATCCCTTCTCCCTCCCTCCTCTCCCTCTCCCCCTCTACTCCCGTTCTACTATCCCTCCCCTAGCATAAAACCCCTTCTGTAATATAGTAATCCCCCGGTCTCCCAGCCCCAACCGACCATGGGTTTTTATTTTTAGAAAGCCCCCCAAACTCTTACTTACCTCTCCTTTTTCCTCCGCTGCACTGAATGACCGGCAGCCGCGTCCGTGATTGGCTGCTGCTCAGCCAATCAGCATTCTCGCAAGCAGAGGGCCGGCAGCGTGGCGAAGGAAAGAGGGGAGGTAAGTAAGAGTTTGGGGGGCTTTCTAAAAATAAAAACCATGCGGTTGGGGCTGGGAGACCAGGGGGAAGGCAATATAAAAAAATAGAAATAAGGGTGGACATACCCTTTAAGGATAGAAAGATTTAGGGGAAGCTATGTGCAGTCCATATATTACAAGACAAAGAAAGGTCAAGGGTCTCCTGACACACACATACAACTATGTATATACAAACCTTTATATTTTTATTTGAAATGCCGTAAGCTGTGAATTATATATTTGACTGTCTCTGGGTAAAATAAAAACAGTAAAATCTGATCCCTGATGAGTGATGTCTTATGACTTCTACAAAAATTGTACGACCGTTGGCCGATATCTCAATATCCTACAATCGCGGTTGTTATGTTTATGGACACCATTTGTCTTTCCAGTCTTCCATTAGACCTGGCAGGTCCTTTGTATAAAAGAATTGTATATTTTACATCTCAATGTGGTCTATCAGCTATATTGTTGGTTTTCACATCTACCTCTAGAGCCCTTTAGTTTTTAGCCAATTGAACGTGACTTATCCAGTTTGGTCAACTTGGTTTCTAGCTTTTTCCACTTTGACGTGTTAATTATTCACAAATCAGAATGATAAAATTGAAGTTCTCCCTCCCGTGTGGTACCAATACCAGTGAAAGTCTCATTTTATAAACATGTGGACTATTATTTGACCAACGCCTGATGGTTTGCTGTTTTTATGGTGGCATATAGGACCTGCTGATCCTTAGGGTGAGAAATGGCTTCCTGGTGGTTATTAGAAGTCTTGTGGCTTAAATCAGCATAAAGGACTCCTCCAGCTTCCTACAGAGAATAAAGAGAGTGGGTGAACGTTACTGTAACACATCCCTTCCATGTAGCACATCCCTTCCGTGTAACACATCCATTCCGTGTAACACATCCATTCCGTGTAACACATCCATTCCGTGTAACACATCCATTCCGTGTAACATATCCATTCCGTGTAACACATCCCTTCCATGCAATATATCCCTTCCATGTAACACATCCCTTCCATGTAACACACCCTTCCAGTGTAACACACTTCCTTCCGGTAACACATTCCTTCCGTGTAAACATTCTTCATGAATATATCCTTCCATGTAACACATCCCTTCCATGTAAAACATCCCTTACGTGTAACACATCCCTTCCACCTAACACATCCCTTCCATGTAACACATCCCTTCCATGCAATATATCCCTTCCATGTAACACATCCCTTACGTGTAACACATCCCTTCCACCTAACACATCCTTTCCATGTAACACATCCCTTCCATGTAACACATCCCTTCCGTGTAACACACCCCTTCCGTGTAACACATCCCTTACGTGTAACACCATCCCACTTGAAAACAAATCCTTCCAGCACAACATCCATTCAAGGAAAAACCTTCAACACACCTTCCATGCAAACCATCCCTTCCATGTAACACATTTCCCTTCCAGTTGGATAACACCATCCTTCCATTGCAAATACATCGCCTCCATGTAACACATACCCTCCGTGACACATCCATATTCCTTCTTGTAACATATCCTTCATGTAACAATCATCCAATGTTAACACATCCAATTCCCTTCCGTGTAACACATTTCTTCCATGTAACAACCCTTTCCGTGTAACACATCCCTTCCGTGTAACACATCCCTTCCGTGTAACACATCCCTTACGTGAAACACATCCCTTTCATGCAACACATCCCTTCCATGCAACACATCCCTTCCATGTAACAACACCCCTTTCCGTGTAACACATCCATATTCCTTCTGTGTAACATATCCTTTCCATGTAAGGACATCCCTTCCATGTCACACACCCCTTCCATGTAAATATCCCTTCCGTGTAACACATCCATATTCCTTCCGTGTAACACATCCCATCCATTTCAATATATCGCCCATCCATGTAATACATACCTTCCATGTAACACATCCTGTGCATGTAAAATTTCCCCAATTTCCTTCCGCGTAACATATCCCTTCCATGTAACTCACCCCTTCCATGTAACACATCCCTTCCATGTAACACAAGCCACTTCTTCCTTGTGTAACCCATCACCCTTCTCATTGAAAACCACATCCTTCCATGTAACACATCCACATACCTTCTGTATAAATAAAAAAAAAAAAAAAAAACAAAAAAAAAAAAAAAAAAAAAAAAAAAAACCAAAAAAAAAAACCAAAAAAAAAAAACAACTAAAAAAAAATAAAAAAAACAAAAAATAAAAAAACCCCAAAACAAAAAAAAAAAAAAAAAAAACAACAAACAAAAAAAACAAAACTCTTAACAAAAAAAAAAAAAAAAAAACAAAACAAAAAAAAAAAACTGCGTAAAAAAAAAAAACAACATTTCTTCCATGTAACATCCCGTCCATGTAACACTTCCCTTCCCAATGTACAAAAAATTCCATCCATGGAACCAAATCCCTTCCATGGCAATAATCCCTTCATATAAACAAAATTCCATCCAGTAACAATTCACATTCTTCTGTGTAACACATTCCCCTCCAGGTAAACACATTCCATTACAGTAAAATACATCCACATTCCTTCGTTTTAAATTTATTTTTAACCTCCCGTTCCATCGGTAACACATCCCCATCCGTGTGGTTTAACACATCCAATGTCCTTCGTGGAACAACATATCTCTTCCATTTTAAAACAGCCTTCCATGTAAACACTTCCTTCCCATCGTTAAACACAATTCCATCCATGTAACACATCCCTTCCATTTGCAATTGACATCCCTTCTATGTAAAACACGTCCCTTCATATTAACAACATCCCCCCTATAGGAACACAGCCACATGCCTGCGGTGTTTTGAATACATCCCTTCTCAAGGTAACCACTTCCCTTCCAGGGTAACACATTGCCACCAGGTTGTAAACACATATCACTCCATTGGCAATACATTCCCTTTATGTAACACGTCCCTTTCCATTGGAAACACCGAATCCCTTTCCATGTAACACTTCCCTTCCATGTAACACATTCCATCCATGAAATACATCCATGTAATACATCCACATTCCTTCCATGTAACACATCCCTTCCATGTAACACTTCCCTTCCATGTAACACATTTCATTCAAGTAACATATCCCTTCCATGTAACACATCCGTTCCATGTAACACATCCCTTCCATGTAACACAACCCATCCATGTAACATCCCATCCATGGAACACTTCCCTTCCATGTAACACATCCCTTCCATGTAATATGTCTGCAGATTAAACCTGATCATCTACTCACCCCTGGGCTACTGTGTATATCAGCATCTAGGTCATGGTTAGGACTCAAATTGCTCAAGGTATAGGAAGGAACATCATTGGCTGTAGGGATAACAGTTTGTCTGAAAAATACAATTATTGTGGTGTTATTGTAAAATTGTGTAGGCCATAGCACAGTTTTTATATCTGTGTATTACACATACTAGTAGACTTTCTATATACACTGACAGTTACAGAGAGTTAGCTGTGTATATTATAGAGAGGGACAGTGAGAGATAGCTGTGTATATTATATAGAGAGGGACAGTGAGAGATAGCTGTGTATATTATATAGAGAGGGACAGTGAGAGATAGCTGTGTATATTATATAGAGATGGACAGTGAGAGATAGCTGTGTATATTATAGAGAGGGACAGTGAGAGAT
>JAACNH010004926.1:0-22238 GCA_019447015.1 Hymenochirus boettgeri | reverse complement strand
AAATGTAAATTAAACCTACTGGATGTGTTTTCCGTCTAGATATGCCTATTGGGTTTTTGATGTTGTATTTTTTTTTCTAGTTTTCACCCACCTAGTCAGTATTACTAACAGCACAAAGACAACAAGTAGTAGTAGTTATTCTTTATCATTAATAGTCACTTTTGTTTCTATGTGTCACATGGATGTCTTGTCTGGTGTTATGTCTGGTGTTGCTCTGGTTAGATCCCTGTAGACTGTAGATCGGACACAGTGATTGGAAACTTGATGGTTTGGTGGTTTTTCTTCCTAGAATACCAGAAATGTTCAGGAAATGGTGGGTCCCATAGGTCAAGAAAATGTAATTTATTGTGACAAAAGTCAAAAGTGCTGGCATTCCGACCATTGTCTTTCCCTCAACACACAAATGCTAAAAAACAAAATTCTCCCTATACAAATTCATATTTAAAGGGCAATTATAGTGAGAAATTTTTTTTTAAATTTCTCTAATATATCCATAAGTCATTCCCATCCACCAGGGTACCTTTAGTTTCTTAAATTCTACATAGTCCCCGAGATATAAGCCTTTGAATATGCTGTGATTTGTAGGAGCTGCTACACCTCATCTGTCACTCAAAGGCACACACCCACACGATCCAAAGCTCCCCTGCAGTATGTCACACACTCTCTCACCCATACTATATGTACCATGTGCAACATATAGTCAAATGCTTTAGTGCTAAACACATCAATACAACCATTAACCCAGCAATTGAGCATAACACACTATAAAACAGCCCCTCCCCCCAAAAAAATCTTATATACATACAAAACCAGGACTCAAATGGAAATAAACATACAGTATATATAATACAGTAAAATAGACTATATACCAAACAAGACACACAGTGCATCTATGAAATATATAGACTAAAGCAACTGAAATGTAACAGGACAACAAAGCAGTGTCACTGTGTTTTGTGAAGGTCTCACTACAAGCTGCTGTTACACTGACTTCTCTTCAGTGATTATGATCTCAGCTAAGCAGGGGAGAGAGATATGAACTTTAGGTAAAAGGTAATAACAATTAGCAAAGTTAGAGAACAGGCAGAGTTCAGTAACTTACTTGTAAAGAATCTCAGCACCACTTCCTCTCTCCCCCTCTGCCCTCCCTTCAGCATATTGCTACTTTATTCCACACTTTGATTGCTTGCAGTCTAGCTCTGGAAGGGAGGGGTCAACAGGATGTCAGCACTTCATTAAAGTCCTTTCAACTGACAATGCTCAGACTCTGTATACAGCCCGTCACTGCTGAGGGGGGGAGTAGTACAGAGAGGGGAGGGGGACTACACAGCTTGGTACAAACTTCTGCCAGATGTGAAGAAAAGAAGCCACACAGAAAATGAAAGTAAGGCAGCTTATACTAAGTGATCTACACATTGTATACAGACAAAGTTTTTTTTTCACTATAGTTGCCCTTTAACACTCACAGTTATCCTTTAAAGCCAAGAATATCCTATACATTATGTCATAGGTTATGTCATCAGTTATAATCAGTGTTAATGTCATCAGTTATAATCGTGTTTAGCTATGTCATCAGTATAATCTGTGTTAGCTATGTCATCAGTTATAATCTGTGTTTAGCTGTCATCAGTTATAATCTGTGTTTAGCTAGTCATCAGTATAATCAGTGTTTAGCTATCATCAGTTATAATCATGTGTTTAGCTATGTCATCAGTTATAATACTGTTTAGCTATGTCCCAGTTATAATCACTGTTTAGCTATGTCATCAGTTATAATCAGTGTTCAGCTATGCCATCAGTTATAATCAGTATTAGCTATGTCATTAGTTATAATCAGTTTAGCTAGTCATCAGTATAATCAGTGTTTAGCTATGTCACCAGTTATAATTTGTGTTTAGCTATGTCATCAGTTATTAATCAGTGTTTAGCTATGTCATCAGTATAATCAGTGTTTAGCTATATAATCAGTGTCTATTATTTTTTAATCTGTAATTTTTGATCTTTATCATCACTAATCAGCTATAGTCCTCAACATTCACTGCTGCCATTTAAGGGGGGGGGGGGAGTAATAATTCAGGGCCAGTTAAAGTCTGGGGTTGGGGGGGCTGGTCATAAAAACATGACTAAAGCTGGGTACACACAGTACAGATTTCTGCAAGATCCTGTCTGTCATCTTTCAATGATCTGCAACACACAGTCCCGAGCTTTCTCCCTATGGCACCATAGGGAGAACGCTCGGGACTGTTGTTTCCATCCATGCGCTAGACTCCTCTGTAGGAGTCTAGCGTGGCCGATGGAAATTGTCGGTCATTCCTGAATGAGCGTTCGGCAGCCATGCGCTCGTTCGGAAACGAAGGTACACACAGTAGGATAAAGCGCGATGATACGTCGTGGATCTGGCGGTATTGGGGCTTTATCATTACTGTGTGTACCCAACTTTAAGGAGTTTGCCCCTATGGTAAAGGCAGCATTGTATAGCTTACAATGGTTCTCATGGGAAATATAATCCTGTTTCCTGCAGGATCCAATGTTAATAGACCTAATTGTTTGTAACATATCCCATGATACCTTACAGAATTTCTATTTATTCTTTCTATGTATATAGGTCCATAATGCCGTTATTATAATATCAATACCGACGTTAAAAACAATATATACAATAATTACAGACCCTGCTGACTAAAATAAGATCATACTGTTAAAGGGCAAATAAACGTTATCCCGTCTGGTGATTATAATAAGAGCTGCGTTGGGCCCCATTCACACTACACATGGAGCAGAACGGACCACAATGGACAGTCCGTTTTTTCCGTCTGTTTTTTGGTCTGCAGGGCTAGGCCACACTAGTGCATTTAAACGTCCTCTGATGCGATTTTAAAGGGACACTAGTGTGGCCCAATTGGTGCATTGTGGCCATTTGCACTGTGATTCGATGATTGGAGCGCATGTGATCACCATGGTGCAATCCGTATGTGCTCCGATCCCAGGAAATGGACAGGGATTGCAGCGTGTGCGAAATCATCTGTGCAATGTGCAGTCTTAGTGTGGCTAAGCCATAGCGGTCCCTTTTATTGAAAACAGATCTGTTTTGGATAGAAATACGTGGATGCGTGTCTTTTTTTAAATGGGCGGGTCAATCCGTTCCGGTACAAAAACCGCACTCCTCCACGTCAAAATCGCTTATTCTGGGTCTTCTACCCTAAAGTTGCGCACCTCTCTCTCCCACTGTTCAATGCCAGCTCATACGTGCGTAGGGCAGTTGGCACAGGGGGGTCTATTCAATCACTGGCCATAAAGGTGGTGGAATATGATTTTAAAAGTGGAGATGCCATACTGCTTCTTCAATCATACAGTCCATTGTGCGGATAAGAGAGAAGCAATAATCTGTCTGGATAGTAAGGGAAACTGGTCATAACTGGTTTGTACATTGATAACAATTTTAGTTTGTTTGTTTATTTTAGGGGTGATAAAATATTATGTTCGTTTACTGGGGCTGAAAACCTTAACCGTACTTGTCGCACCATTTAGCCACTGTTTAAAGGATATTTTCCAGGTGATTTTGTTTTATTTTCAAAAAACCTGAATAGCCACATTCATTCCACATCCACCTTAACCCCTCCTGTGCCGGGGTGGGTGACGAGGTTATTGGTGCAAGGATTGGTATTTTATCCCGGGTACAGGTTGTGTCCCTACCCATAAGGAGTACATAGGAGAATCTACAGAGAGCGATCCATATACAGATATTTCATCATGCTGTTCGAATTCTGATTGGTTCTTACCTCTGCTATTTAACTGCTGCAAGCAATAAAATGCTGAAATAACGAACACCACAATTCCCTTTTAATGTCAACTAACTCCTAAATTGGTTAATATGACTTAAATAGAATGTCACCTAAAAAACTATCTTTAGCTGGGACAATTTTAGTGGCTTTTCATGGTAGGCTAAAGGTGGCCATAAACACGAGCGATAATAGATAAATCCCGTTGTTCCATTCACCTATTATCGCTCGTGTGTAGGGGATATTCCCAAACTTTTACTTTAATAGAGGGAGCCAATGCGATTTTGGCGGTGTATGGCCACACGGCAACCGATCTCCATACCGTGTATGGGATCAGTCGGTTCCATGTGTGCAGGTTCCCTTCGCAATGTGCCGACAGATACCAATGTGATCTGTCGGCACATTGCAATGGAAATCACAGGAGTATGGCAATCGGATCAGACAAGTCAGAAATCCCGATCATTGCGCGGTTCCCTATGGGACCGCACGGTCGATCATTTGCAATTTTGTCCGTGGCAGAATTTGCCGCGACTGACATACATTTGTCCGGCCGATCGCTTGGTCGGGACAACTAGTCCCTTCATGTGTACCCAGCCTTGCAGTGAAAGCTCATAGATCATCTGTATTGGCCGTGACTGCTTGTCTACCTGGGTAGAATATCTCAGGTTAGGAGCTGATCTGGTTAGAAAGGTTTTATGTTTTGGGATTGGGGTATGGGGGTACTACTCAAAGCTAAAAGACAGTTTTGGGTGAACCATGCCCTTTAAGACTTATTGACGTGACTGTCAGTTCCAATGAAAAGTCTATTTTTCCAGTAATTTTTATGACTGGCATTTGGCTTAACTAAGCATTATGGGTAGGGTAGATATCACAGAACAAAATAAGAAAACGCTGACGCGTTTCGCTTCTCTTACTAAGCTTAGCTGTCAGCTCCGTGAGAGGGGCGAAATGTGTCAGGGTTTTTCTTTTCTATTTTAATCACTGCACTACTGGGAGGACCTCTTGCTCATCTCCCTAACCAATGCCTCACTAATGCTGGGTGAGCCAGCCATCCTATTTAACTGCAACCCTGGTATAGCAGAGACATGCATGCCGTACTTTACTATTAAGTATATATAATATATATTATGTAGTGCTTTCTTTAACATTGCGCCACAGTCACCCATTTAGGATCCAAAACTGAGACTCGTTTTCCTTTTTGACTTGGACTAGGGGCACTGAGTGCCTAGGGCTACTTTTAGTACTAAGGGATAACTAACAGGTGGAGATGTTTCTCCCACTTAATGCATATCTATTATAAGTTAGTGTATGTATACTGAAAAAATGACTTTGCTTCATCTTAATCTATAAAAAATACAGATGTTGCACTTACTCTGAGGTGTGTGTTGCTGCATGCCTTCAATGCAATACTAGTTTTGCTCAGGCTCTGACCACTGACCTGACTATTTCCAGCTACCAACTGTCAATACTGTATACAGTATACAGGCACACCAACTGTCAAACCATTCCAGCCACAGAAAAACTGCTTACAGAAATGATAAAAACAGTAAGATGTTTCTAATGAAATAGGGGAAGATCAACAAAAAAATGGTACATTGATAGTTGGGATGAATTATAGTTTCCACTAATGGACAATTTAAAAAAACAAATTTGCCATTGTAAATACCCTTTAAGTTCTATTTTGACCCTACTACTTCACCGTGTGACTTCACCGTGTTGACACTGAAGGGGATAGTTTCTCTGTTTTTTTTGGTTTGTTCTAATTGTTCTATGATTATTTACAATCCACAGTAATAAGTCCTTTTTTCCCTCAGGGGTAGAAAAGTCACAGGGAGATATGTCCACCGCCGTTGTCCAACACCCATGAAATGTCAAGAGTTTGTTGGGGGGCATATTTGCCCTTTTAAACATATATATATGTCTTTCAATGTAATTCCTAACTACCGTATATACTCGAGATAAGCCGATGTTTTTATTTTTTTAAATGACCCAAATAAGCTAACTTCGGCTTTACTCAGGTCAGTCATTACTTACCTTCCATGTGTCCGCAAACCGGATCAGTAAGGAGAGACGTCACGAGCGTGCAGATTTAACCGATGGGGGTACACACAGTCACGAGCGCTCTCCCTATATAAAGTATATATAAAGTATAGGGAGAAAATATAGAGAGACCGACTGTGGCTAAGGTAAAATTTCAGTAGACAACCATTTCCTATGCTGAACGTTCATCAGCATCGGAAACAGTCGTACCTACATTAGTTATATAGGGCCAATCCCATGAGTACTACAAGGCTTTATCTATTAAGGTTGGACTAGATGGAGTATGTCTTTATATAACCTCCAATACTATGTTACTATGTAACTGTTATACGACATTATGGTAGGGTATAAAGGTTGGACTAGATGGACGTATGTCTTTATACAACCTCCAATACTATGTTACTATGCAACTGTTACACAGACATTATGGGTAGGGTATAAAGGTTGGACTAGATGGACGTATGTCTGTATACAACCTCCAATACTATGTTACTATGTAACTGTTATACAGACATTATGGGTAGGGTTAAAGGTTGGACTAGATGGACGTATGTCTTAATACACTTCCAATACTATGTTACTATGTAACTGTTATACAGACATTTGGGGAGGGTATAAAGGTTGGACTAGATGGACATATGTCTTTATACAACCTCCAATACTATGTTACTATGTAACTGTTATACAGACATTTTGGGGAGGGTATAAAGGTTGGACTGATGGACGTATGTCTTATACAACCTCAATACCATGTAACTATGTAACGTTATACAGACATTATGGGTAGGGTGTAAAGGTTGGACTAGATGGACGTATGTCTTAATACAACCTCCAATATATGTTACTATGTAACTGTTACAGACATTATGGGTAGGGTATAAATGTTGGACTAGATGGATTATGTCTTTATACAACCTCCAATACTATGTTACTATGTAACTGTTATACAGACATTATGGGTAGGGTATAAATGTTGGACTAGATGGAATTATGTCTTAATACAACCTCCAATACTATGTTACTATGTAACTGTTATACAGACATATGGGTAGGGTATAAAGGTTGGACTAGATGGAATTATGTCTTTATACAACCTCCAATACTATGTTACTATGTAACTGTTATAACAGACATATGGGTAGGGTAAAGGTTGGACTAGATGGAAGTTGTCTTTATACAACCTCCAATACTATGTTACTATGTAACTGTTATACAGACATTGGGGAGGGTATAAACGTTGGACTAGATGGACGTATGTCTTTATAAAACCTCCAATACTATGTTACTATGTAACTGTTATACAGACATTATTGGTAGGGTATAAAGGTTGGACTAGATGGACGTATCTCTTTATACAATCTCCAATACTATGTTACTATGTAACTGTTATACAGACATTATGGGTAGGGTATAAAGGTTGGACTAGATGGATGTATGTCTTTATACAACCAAAAAAAACACCAAAAAAAAAAACATGTCCCTATTCTTTTACATTGGGAGTTTCAGGTATTAACTTCCCATATGATTAGTAAATTTATTCCTTTTCCCCTTTGTTTAACAGTCTGTTATTGCACAATATGGAAACAAATTCAGACTTAAGGTGGCCATACATATATACGATTTTACTTACCCGACCGGGCGATTTTACTACCGACCGGGCGCTCCGGCAACGTTCCTGCCGGAACCACCTTTCCAGTTCTTCTATGCGACCGACATGCGATCGCAAATCCCATTCATTTTGCGATGCATGTCGGTCTCATAGAAGAATGGAGAGGCGGTTCCGGCAGGATCGGTCGAACGTTGCGGGCAGGCTCGGTCGGGTAAGTAAAATTGTATATATGTATGGCCACCTTTACATTGTTAATTCAAGTGACATTAACCTCAAGGGATTTTTTTTAAAGTCCCTGAGAGATTTCTTTATTTCTTTTAACTTGCAATTTATTAGATCAGGTTACACCTTCAAAATCCCCCATTTTATAGAGAGGGTAAATTATAAGTAAGTAATTTCCAAGGTTCTTATTACATTAAGAGGGCAAGTTTCACTCACCAACCAATAAGATCTTATTTAACATTTGAAAGCTAACATCTGATTGGTTGGGGCAAAGTTAGCACATATTTATTGCTAAGAACTTTTATTGAATCTCCCGGTTTGTGTCTTACAAGGAGATTCAATAAAAGTCTTATAGTTTAAAATGGTGCTAATTTTGCCCCAACCAATCAGATCTTATTTAACATTTGAAAGCTCATTGGTTGGGGAAAAATTAGACCATTTTTAAAATAAGCACTTTATTGAATCACCCTGTTAAAGTTTTAATTTCCCTTGTTTGTTTTTTTCTGCTGACATTTGTAAATTTGTAGATTTTCAGGGTGAGACGCACTACAGTGGACAGGGTGAGAAGATGTTACCAGCTGCTTGCACGTGTTTCAGGTAATATTCCGTTCGCAACAACAGAAAAAACAGTGCAGCCAGTGTGGCTGGACCAATTGTCCAACACTAGTATACACTATTGGATGCGCGATAGGATTGCGCATTACAACGGAACTAGTGTTGCATAGCCCTGAAAGTTTTTACTTTCAGATAGGTACACTATAGAGAAGTGCATCACAAAGAGCTGTGCTAAGATCAGGTTCACTTCATATCCTCCCCCTGCAGCTCTTGCTTAGTAACTTTAAAGGGGTGCAGATGGAAAGCAGTCTGTGAGGACTGTGGCAGATTTAAAGCAATTTTAGGAAATTCGGGGAGATTGAAAGCAATATCTAGGAGTCTGTGGCAGATTAAAGCAATTTTAAAGCAATTTTTAGGAATTCGGGCAGATTGAAAGCAATATCTAGGAGACTGTGTGCAGATTTAAAGCAATATTGTGGAGTTTGTGACAGATGACAAACATGAAAATCTACATATTACATATTTGTATCAATCAACTCATAGTACAAGTAAGAACTTAAAACGCCACCAAGTCCCCTACTCTGTCACTCCCCCTTCCCACAGTCCGGGACTCTTCTGGACAGGCAATGGGTATACACGCTCCTTGTAGAGCGCATCTTCCCATTGGCCAAATAATGGAACATTGCTAGGGGCGCTCCTGGATGAACTTTGATGCCATTATGGAAAGTATAAAGAGAACCCAGGGTAACTACTTAGTGGTTTAGAACCTCATTCTAGGTATGGGGGTTCGAGGGACTTGGTTTGCATATAATTGTCCTTTAAATATCTGTGTGTCTTCCCCACAAGGAATTACCCCCTTATATAATATTAAGTATTAAATGGTGTACAGTGCAGTATAATATCACAGTAAGTATTACACTGCATTAATGTAAGTGTAATTTGCCCCTATATAATAGTATTAAATGGTTATAACAGTGCGGTTATAAATATTACGTTTACACTGCATTACAGTGTAATATGCCCCTTATAAATATTAAGTATTAACAGTGTTACAGTGGCAGTTATAATATCACAGTAAGTATTACACGCATTACAGTGTATTTGCCCTTATAATAAGTATTTAAACGGTATACAGTGCAGTTATAATATTACAGTAAGTGTTACACTGCATTACAGTGTAATTAGCCCTTATATAATAAGTATTAAACGGTTTACAGTGCAGTTATAATATTACAGTAAGTGTTACACTGCATTACAGTGTAATTAGCCCCTTATATATAAGTATTAAACGTATTACAGTGCAGTTATAAATTACAGTAAGTATTACACTGCATTACAGTGTAATTAGCCCCTTATATAATAGTATTAAACGTTACGTGCAGTTATAACATTACAGTAAGTATTACACTGCATTACAGTGCAATTAGCCCCTTATAATAAATATTAAACGGTGTTACAGTGCAGTTATATTACGTAAGTAGTACACTGCATTACAGTGCATAAGCCCCTTATATAATATTAAGTATTAAACGTTGTTACAGTGCAGTTATAAGTATTAAGTAGTACACTGCGTTACAGTGCAATTATCCCCTTGTCTAATATTAAGTATTAACACTGCATTACAGTGCAATAAGCCCCTTATATAATATAAGTATTAAACGTTGTTACAGTGCAGTTATAAGTATTAAGTAGTACACTGCATTACAGTGCAATTATCCCCTTGTCTAAAATTAAGTATTAACACTGCATTACAGTGCAATTATCCCCTTGTCTGCAATACAGTGCAATTACCCAGCATTACCGTTATAGACACTGTGTTATACTGCAACTCTAATTCTATTTTGGTAAATGTTCTGTAGGTGTTTATTCTACAACAGGAAGATGGTAAATAGGCAACTGTAACTGAACCGTGTAACCACGTAAATCCCTCATCTAATTCACCCAATAGTCATTTATAAATATAAAAACAGTGGTAGATATTACTGGCACTACATACAAACATATAATAATAATGAATAAAAGTAATCATTATCCATCAGAGCATTTCCATTCCAGATCTAGACCTTATTACTGTGCAATGATTTTAGCATTTTGCATCCCTATATAATTAGAACTTGTTGTAATTGGAACAGGACAGGGAATAAATTAACATTATTGCTAATAATGGTTTTATTAATTACTATGACTTTCCTGGATAGCAGTTCATATTCTGTGACTGACAGGTTGGACTCTAGAACGAGAGTTAATATCAATACTGCCAAGGTCGGGTGAAATTGAAATACAAAGAAATACAAGGGTTGTGTCCACACAGGGCATGTGCCAGCTGCCTACAGTAGCTGTGTGTGTCTTTCATCTTAATCCTGCCTCCTGGCACAGAACATCAAACTTGCATGAGCCAGTCACTGTGGGTAAACTTGCATGTATCAGTCACTGTGGGCAAACTTGCATGTACTAGTTATGTGGGCAAACTTGCATGTACTAGTCACTTCTAGGTCAGCCCTTCAGTTCACCAGCCACTGCTAGGTCAGCCCTCAAGTCGTTAAGTCAACACTAGGCTGGTGAACTGGAGGGTGACCTCACAACATCTAGTAAACTGGAGGGCTGACGTAAAAGTGCCTGGCAAACAGGGGCTGCTAACGGAGGGCTGACATAACAATGGCTGTTAAACTTGTAAGCCAGTGTTAAATCACCCCTCCTCCTTATTTAATTTATAAATGAATACATGTAAGTAACACTTGTATTTGACTTGCTCAGGCTCAGTCCTCTATAACCAACACCCCTTTATCAGGCAAGACCCTGTGTAAGGACAAACATGGCCAGTAATAACGATAAGCCAGCCCTGAGAGAGGGAATTTACCACAATGCAATCACACATACCAACTGTCACCATTCCAGTTGCAGAAGCAAACTGCCCAGCAGAAAAGTTTATGATAATAGGCACTTGATTGACAGTTGAAATGTAAGATGGTTCAGATTGGATATCCAAAGAAATAGGGGACAGATCCACAAATAAATAGTGCAGTGATAGTTGGGAATTATAGTTTCCTTGCTCCCCTTGTTGTTACGCACCTGGCTTTTACTTACAGCACATTCAACTTGGGCCCCTAACATATAAGGGCCCCATGGGCCTCGTTTCTTTTCTTTAAATTTGCTATGTGAAAACTAAAAAAGTCACATTACCATTAACCACTGCAATCCGTTATAATTGATTAGATGATCACTGTTTTTCTCCTCAAACTGCAACTCTCAACCTGTACATGGACTAAAACTCCCAGAATACCCTCTGCCTGAGAATGAGATTCTCCCAGCATGCCCTTCTAATAATGGAACATTGCATTTGGTTGCATTGTTTAGAATGGTAAGTGGTGTTCATACTTCTGGTTAGTTTGCGGGAACGTTAAGCTACACACATTCTGTTCCATCACATGCTTCCTGCTTCCTAAAGAACTCTTATTATAGGGGTTTTACCATTAAACTTCTTGCTATGTGAACGGGTGCGCTCAGCCGGACCCAGGACTTCGTGACTATATCTTAATAACCACATAGGTAGAGCTGTAATATAACTATGTTCAGAGAATTTAGAATTGGGAAATCAACTGACCTGCCTGACCTATAACATTATAACAATATTTTTCTTTGAGTAAGGCAGGCAGAGCGAGAGCAGCAAATGGGCAAAGGGTTTGGTGGCCCTTAATAATATGCTATTGCATTATGTAGATTGTTCTTATGTTTTAGAAATTCTCCGTCTCCCCCTCATTAATATCTCCCTGTAACAACACAACGTAAATAGGACAAGAAAGCCTTAGTGTCCCTTTAGCACTCGTGGAATTACCCTAACAGAAAGCCCTCAGGATAAATATCAACACTGTTATGATTAATGTTTTAAAGAAGCTGCAGGTTACATTAAATCAGGTTACACCGCATACGTGGTCTGGAGCTTGAATTGCACACGTGGATATTGGCAAAAGTGCGAATTGTCAGTGCTGTATATTACCAATAAAATTGCTGATTTTACAATGAACGGGTTCCAGTGTATTAGATATGATTGGATTGTTGTTCTCCTTCTCAGCCTGTGAGGTTGCGATAGTTATTAACTGAAAATGATCGTACTGACAACAAGCCCAACTCTTTATCTTCTAAAACATGCTAAATCCAAACAATAAAACCTTGCAATCACTTTGGAATCCGTTGTTATGACTCTGTACTTGGCCTTGCCTGAAAAACTATTCTCAATAGAATACAGAGCTATTTATACCCCCGGTGTAAAGACTTTCTCAATCACAATGGGACCCAGTAATAGTATCAGCTAATAGCAGGTAATACGGTCGCTCTTCTACAAAACACGGATACAGTTGCCTAGCATCTAAACAAGTGTCCAATTTAGGTGATAAGCAAACATCCAATTGGCTGATGCAGTTTATTACTTTTGTACCTCTAATTGCAACCGCGCCTATTGAAGTAAATTCAGATAACAAGACACTGGGTCTTCTTAGGCCTTGTTTACACGTATGATCATGTGGATGAGGCCCGGCGCCAGTTTTAGCCTATAATCGCACGTGTCTATGTAGTCAGTGTCGTTCGTTAATCGCCCGATGGATCAACGAACAACACATGACCAACCACATACACACCTGCGATTATCGTCCGTTCACAATGCGTGTGTCGTGTGCTCTGGCGACAGGCATGAAACACACAATGTACTTGTGTTAAAGGCCTTACTGTTTGGGTAAAAACATTTTCTTATGCCAAACTCAGTAAAAGGACATAAAATGGATCTTCCCAACCCCAATCTTCAAAAATGACCTGGGGTTTTAAATGGTTATTTTAGTGGATAGATTTGTTAAACACCTATCGGGCCACTACAGAGATGGACTAGAAATAGAAATCGAACCTGAGTTTGAGCCGAACTATTCGAGTTCGAACAGATTTGGATTTTCTCGAACTATCCCGGACCCGGATTTTTCGGACTTTCGAGATTTTCTGATTTTCAATAATTATCGAATGTTCGAGGGTGCGAATACACGAGTAAAATGTCTATATACCTATACACGAGTATCAAATCCGTGAGTAAAATGTCTATTATCCTATACACGAGTATCGAACCGTGAGTAAAATGTCTATATACCTATACACGAGTATCGAATACGCTAAAATAGTAAAATGTTATTATACCTATACACGAGTATCGAATCCACAAGTAAAATGTCTATTATACCTATAACACGAGTATCGAATCCGTGAGTAAAATGTCTATTATACCTATACACGAGTATCGAATCCGTGAGTAAAATGTCTATTATCCTATACACGAGTATCGAATCGTGAGTAATGTCTATTATACCTATACAGAGTATCGAATCCGTGAGTAAAATGTCTATTATACCTATACACGAGTATCGATACCGTGAGTAAAATGTCTATTATACCATACACGGATCGAATCCGCGAGTAAAATGTCTATTATAACTATACAAGAGTTCCAATACGCGAGTAAAATTCTATTATCCTATCACGAGTATCGAATCCGTGAGTAAAATGTCTATTATACCTATACACGAGTATCGAACCGTGAGTAAAATGTCTATTACTCTAACACGAGTATCGAATCCGTGAGTAAAATGTCTATTATACTATAATCGAGTATCGAATCCGTGAGTAAAATGTCTATTATACCTTAATCGAGTACGAATCCGTGAGTAAAATGTCTATATACCTATACACGAGTATCGAATCCGTGAGTAAAATGTCTATTATACCTATACACGAGTATCGAATCCGTGAGTAAAATGCTATTATACCTATACACGAGTATCGAATCCGTGGTAAAATGTCTATTATACCTATACACGAGTATCGAATCTGAGTAAAATGCTATTATACCAATACCGAGTAAATATCGAATCTGCGAGTAAAATGTTATTAAGCTATACACGAGTATCGAATCCGTGAGTAAAATGTCTATTATACCAATACGCGAGCAAATATCGAATCTGCGAGTAAAATGTTATATTATCATACCCGAGTATCGAATCCGGAGTAGAAAATGTTTTTATACCTATACACGAGTATCGACTCGGGAGTAAAATGTTATGTTATTATACCTATACCGAGTATCGAATCCATGAGTAAAATGTCTATTATACCAATACGCGAGTAAATATCGAATCTGCGAGTAAAATGTCTATTATACCTATACACGAGTATCGAATCGTAGTGAAAAGTTCTATTATACCAATACTTGAGTAATAATCGAATCGAGAGTAAATGTCTATATTATCTATACACGAGTTTCGAATCCGCGAGTAAATGTAAATTCTATATACCTATACACGAGTATCGAATCTGCGAGTAAATGTCTATTATATCTAACATGAGTAAATATCGAATCGCGAGTAAATGTCATTAACCTATACACGAGTATCGAATCCGCGAGTAAAATGTCTATTATACCTAACACGAGTATCGAATCCGTGAGTAAAAGTCGTCTATTATACCTATACACGAGTATCGAATCCGTGAGTAAAATGTCTATTATACCTATACACGAGTATCGAACCGTGAGTAAAATGTCTACTTATACCTATAATCGAGTATCGAATCCGTGAGTAAAATGTCTATTATACCTATAATGAGTATCGAATCCGTGAGTAAAATGTCTATTATACCTATACACGAGTATCGAATCCGTGAGTAAAATGTCTTTATACCATTACACGAGTATCGAATCCGTGAGTAAAATGTCTATTATCACTATACACGAGTATCGAATCGTGGAGTAAAATGTCTATTATACCTATACACGAGTATCGAATCCGTGCGTAAAAATGTCTATATACCATACACGAGTATCGAATCCGTGAGTAAAATGTCTATTATACCAACTACAGGTAAATTCGAATCTGCGAGTAAAATGTCTATTATAGCTATACAACGAGTATCGATCCGTGGAGTAAAATGTCTATTTATACCAATACGCGAGCAAATATCGAATCTGCGAGTAAAATGTCTATTAACCTCTCACCACGGATTCGATACTCGTGTATAGGTATAATAGACATTTTACTCGCGGATTCGATATTTACTCATGTATAGATATAATAGACATTTTACTCGCAGATTCGATACTCGTGTATAGGTATAATAGACATTTTACTCGCGGATTCGAAACTCGTGTATAGATATAATAGACATTTTACTCGCAGATTCGATATTTACTCAAGTATTGGTATAATAGACATTTTACTCACGGATTCGATACTCGTGTAACTTGTTTGGTAGGGACTATACTTGTTATACAAGAGACTATACTTTATATAGGGACTATACTTTATACAGAGACTATATCTTTATTATAGGACATACTTTATACAGAGACTATACTTATATAGGGACTATATTTATAACAGAGACTATACTTTATATGGGACTAACTTTTTATACATAGCTCTAGACTTTATAAGAGACTATACTTTATACAAGAGACTATACTTTATAGAGGACTATACTTTATACAGAGACTATACTTTATATAGGGACATACTTTATATCAAGATACTACTTTTACTTTATACAGGGACTATACTTATATAGGGACTATACTTATACAGAGACTATACTTTATAGGGACTATACTTTATACAGAGACTATACTTTATATAGGACTATACTTTATACAGAGACTAACTTTATACAGGACTATACTTTAATAGGGACTATACTTATACAGAAACTATACTTTATATAGGGACTTATACTTATACATAGACTATACTTTATATAGAGACTATACTTTATTAGGGACTATACTTTACACAGAGACTATACTTTATATAGGACTATACTTTATACAGAGACTATACTTTAATAGGGACATACTTATTCAGAGACTATACTTTATACAGGGACTTTACTTTATACAGGGACTATACTTTATATAGGGACTATACTTTATACAGGGACTATACTTTATACAGAGACTATACTTTACTTTATATAGGGACTATACTTTATACAGAGACTATACTTTATATAGGGACTATACTTTATACAGAAACTATACTTTATATAGGGGCTATACTTTATACAGAGACTATACTTTATATACGGACTATATTTATACAGGGACTATACTTTATATAGGGGCTATTCTTATACAGAGACTATACTTTATTGTAGGGACTATATTTATAACAGACTATACTTTATACAGGCTATACTTTATACAGGCTATACTTTATATAGGACATATACTTATACAGAGACTAACTTTATATAGGGACATACTTTATACAGAGACTATACTTTATATAGGGACTATACTTTATACAGGGACTATACTTTTATAGGGACTATACTTTATACAGAGACTATACTTTAGGGACTATACGTTATACAGGGACTATACTTTATTAGGGACTATATTTTATACAGAGACTATACTTTTATAGGACTATACTTATATACAAAACTATACTTTAATAGGACTTACTTATATAGGGACTATACTTAATACAGAGACTATACTTTATATGGGATATACTTATACAGAACTATACTTTATATAGGGACTATACTTTATACAGAACTATACTTATACAGGGACTATACTTTATATAGGGACTATACTTTATACAGGGGCTATACTTTATATAGGGACTATACTTTATATAGGGAACTATACTTTATATACAACTTTACATTGAACTATATTTACATTATAGAGACTATACTTTATATAGGGACTTAACTTTATACAGAGCTATACTTTATATAGGGACTATACTTATACAGACTATCTTTATATAGGACTATGCGTTATACGAAGACTATACTTTATATAGGACTATCTTTATACAGGGACATACTTTATATAGGGCTATGCGTATACAGGGACTATACTTTATATAGGGACTATACTTTATAATAGGGACTATGCGTTATACAGAGACTATACTTTATATAGGGACTATGCGTATACAGAGACTATACTTTATATAGGGACTATGCGTTATACAGAGACTATACTTTATATGGGACTATCTTTATACAGAGACTATACTTAATATAGGACTATACTTTATACAGGGACTATACTTTATTAGGACTATGCGTTATACAGGGACATACGTTAATAGGGAAATGCTCAGGACTGTGTGTAGCCTAATATTTTTCTGTCTGTCATCTTTTAAAGACCTTTGCTGTGGTACCCACCTATTAAATATAGCCTGCTCCTAGGTGGCACCGCACCATGTACCTGTCCCAGGTGCGCGTCCACGGTCCCAGACCGCCAATAGTACAAGCTTCAAAAGGAAAGCACTTCCGTCCAGTAAAACCAACTTTATTGCATTAGACACTTACAAAATCGACATCCGACGCGTTTCGGAAACACCCCCTTAGTCATGGTACCCACCTATTACCATATATTTTGGTTAGAATAAGGTATTGCTTGCCTTTCAATCATAAGACTCAGTAAACAAAGACAGGAAATTTGTGAACTTGAATAAACGTCTACTCACTTCCCCTTTGACTCAGATCCTCTTCTCCCCAATCATAAAAAACCATAGACCGTGTCTGTACCCAGCAGACCGTGCGCTGGCAAGTGACTTATTGCACAGCCCACATTGTCTTAAAACCACTACAAACACCCCACTCCTTTATAGCCCCTTTAGTGTCCCAGCAATACAAGGAGCCCTGTAGGCCTTTAAATGACGTAACATTGATGGTATATCAGAAATTATTTCTATTTACCACATTGGACAACACACTGAACCTTAACTGACCACCCAACGTTACCAGAGCCGGAAGGAGGTTATTCTGAGTTTATTTACTTACAAAAGTTGTGCAATGTCTTTTGCAATGTAAAATGTATTATTGTAGCAGATTTATACTGATAGGCTAAAAATATACAGGATCCAGGAACTACAATCACTATAAGCCGCCCAGCACATACACACACACACATACATATATTATAAATTTCACCTAGAATGTATTGGACCAATCAGAATTCATATTGTAACCAGGGGTCCCACCCCTCCGCGACCCGAACTTACCAGAGACTCCACCTCCGGAACGCCTCCTTTTCCTGCCCACTCCTCTTATGTGACATAAATTATCACATGGGCCAGTCACGCCCCTAGCCACGCCTCTAATGTGATGTAATTACAATTACATCACATAGTGCGTTTCTCCCTCAACTCTTCCCCTGCCCCTTTGGTGACACCACTCACTCGTCACGCCCCCCTCTCCCTACCCTGGCCGGAAGCCAGATCCAGCAGGGTGGGATGTCGTTGTAACACTAATAAGGAGTAAATCGATAGGACGTTCACGTAATACAGGAGAGGGCATGGCACCCCCCAGCTTCCTGTTGTAGAATATAATAATAGAGCAGCACATTATAAAATAGTCCCTATAGAGGGAAAGGCTAGTACCGTTAAATGAATCAATGCTGAAATCTATTAATTTGTTAGCAGATTAGTGGCACTCCCAGAATCCATAGCAAGATTTCCTGATAGTCAATAAGCACATGCGGGGAAATGTAATTAAGTTCTTTAAGTTTAAAATGGTTGCTAATTTGCCCCAACCAATCAGATGTTAGCTTTCAAATGGCAAATACATCTGATTGGTTGGAGCAAAGTTAGCACCATTTTTAACAACAAGGGGGAGATTTACCCAGAGCCCACATCTCTCTCCGGCAAATCTCCCTTCCATGATTTAATATCGCATTAGCGCACATGGGTAAATCCCAAAGGGATTACCTGCTGTTAGCTGGCATTAAAGTTTTGCGCTAAAAGCAAACATGGTTATTAAATCGCGAGCGGCAGATGCGCTTGTCTTTTGTGTAACCCCATCTGGCATGGTCTCTAATCGATAGCGAACCAGTTAGCTTCAATGTTAACATGATTGGGCTGTGGAATGTAATTATTCCCATAATATTCCTGGAATATAACAATATATAAAGGCTTTAGAATCAACATAGAGAATGTCTATGCACCATAAAGACGTGTCAATGTATAGGGTACTTAGATTGCAAGCTCCTCAGGGCAGGGCCTGATGGGAATGGATAAAGTCATCATTTCAGTGCTAATAACTATTTTATGATCCAGTAATTGAAGGAAGACTTCAATTACAATTTCCAATGCTATTTCTCCTTTAAAACGAGCTATGAATTCCATAGGAATTTAGAAAATTATTCTTACAATTGGTAGGACTGTGTCATCCGTGGCCTAGCACAAATCAAAACCAGGGCTGTGACCACAAAAAGACGTGGATCTCAATTCCCAATGCCAAAACCCTCCTCGTGCTTTATCTTATGAATAAGCCAGTCATGTTACTTCACCACACTGTTTTCGTGAGATACATTGGTGCCATAAACATTGCCATAATTGTGCGTCTGGACCCTCAGTGCTCAGTCCGGTGTTTAAGGAATCACAGATCATTATTTGTGTCATGTTTTCATTAGATTGTTATTGTGGTCTAGTGGCTAGGAGATGGACGAACTTTCCAAAATTCGGTCCATTTTCGAACTTTAGAACTAATGGAAAGTTCGAAAACGGACCCATAAACAATTGGAGTCAAATAGTTCGAAGTTCTAATGAAATACAATTAAATATCAATGTAACTTAATGTAATGGCTTGGGGACCTGGGAAATGGTCTGGGGAACATGTTCGAATGTCCAGACTTTTGAAAAATCGATTTTACTCTCACGCGTGCTACTTTCGAGCTCTCGCTGTTTGAACATTCGATATTTATCCCATGAATGACTCGCTATTCATAATCCGATATTTACTCGCGTATAGTTATAATAACATTTTACTCCTGGATTCGATACTCGTTATAGGTATAATAGACATTTTACTCCCGGATTCGATACTCGTGTATAGGTATAATAGACATTTTACTCGCGGATTCGATATTTACTCTGTATAATATAATAGACATTTTACCGCAGATCGATACCGTGTATAGGTATAATAGACATTTTACTCGCGGATCTCGAAACTCGTGTATAGATATAATAGACATTTTACTCGCAGATTCGATATTTACTCAAGTATTGGTATAATAGACATTTTACTCACGGATTCGATACTCTGTATAGGTATATAGACATTTTACTCGCAGATTCGATATTTACTCGCGTATTGGTATAATAGACATTTTACTCATGGATTCGATACTCGAGTATAGGTATAATAGCATTTTACTCCCGGATTCGATACTCGTGTATAGGTATAAAGACATTTTACTCCCGGATTCGATACTCGGTAAGGTATAATAGACATTTTACTCGCAGATTCGATATTTGCTCGCGTATTGGTATAAATAGACATTTTACTCCACGGATCGATACTCGTTGTATAGCTATAATAGACATTTTACTCGCAGATTCGAATTTACCTGTAGTTGGTATAATAGACATTTTACTCACGGATTCGATACTCGTGTATGGTATATAGACATTTTACGCACGGGATTCGATACTCGTGTATAGGTATAAAGACATTTTACTCACGATTCGATACTCGTGTATAGTGATAATAGACAATTTTACTCACGGATTCGATACTCGTGTAATGGGTATAAAGACATTTTACTCACGGATTCGATACTCGTGTATAGGTATAATAGACATTTTACTCACGGATTCGATACTCGTATTATAGGTATAATAGACATTTTACTCACGGATTCGATACTCGATTAGGTATAATAGACATTTTACTCACGGTTCGATACTCGTGTATAGGTATAATAGACATTTTACTCACGGATTCGATACTCGTGTATAGGTATAATAGACGACTTTTACTCACGGATTCGATACTCGTGTCTAGGTATAATAGACATTTTACTCGCGGATTCGATACTCGTGTTAGTTAATACATTACTCGCGATTCGATATTACTCATGTAGATATAATAGACATTTACTCGCAGATTCGATACTCGTGTATAGGTATATAGAATTTTACTTTCATCGCGGATTCGAAACTCGTGTATAGATAATATAGACATTTACTCTCGATTTTCGATTATGTACTCAAGTATTGGTATAATAGAACTTTTCACTACGATTCGATACTCGTGTATAGGTATAATAGACATTTTACTCCGCAGATTCGATATTTACTCGCGTATGTGGTATAATAGACATTTTACTCAGGATTCGATACTCGGTATGGTATAATAACATTTACATTTACTCCCGATCGATACTCGTGTATAGGTATAAAAACATTTTACTCCGGATTCGATACTCGGTATGATAATAGTAACATTTTACTCGCAATTCGATATTTGCTCGCGTATTGGTATAATAGACATTTTACTCACGGATTCGATACTCGTGTATAGCTTAATAACATTTTTACTCGCAGATTTCGATATTTTATTTGTTACTCGGTATTGGTATAATACATTTTACTCAGATTCGATACTCGTGTATAGGTATATAGACATTTTACCACGGATTCGATACTCGTGTATAGGTATAATAGCCATTTTACTCACGGATTCGATACTCGTGTATAGGTATAATAGACATTTTACTCACGGATTCGATACTCGTGTATAGGTATATAGACATTTTACTCACGGATTCGATACTCGTTAAGGTATAATAGACATTTTACTCACGGATTCGATACTCGATTATAGGTAATAATAGACATTTTACTCACGGATTCGATACTCGTGTATAGATAATAGACATTTTACTCACGGATTCGATACTCGTGTATAGGTATAATAGACATTTTACTCTACGGATTCGATACTCGTGTATAGGTATAATAGACATTTTACTCGCGTATTGGAACTCTTGTATAGTTATAATAGACATTTTACTCGCGGATTCGATCCGTGTATAGGTATAATAGACATTTTACTCACGTATTCGATACTCGTGTATAGGTATAATAGACATTTTACTCACATCGACGATTCGATACTCTTGTATAGGTATAAAGACATTTTACTCACGATTCGATACTCGTGTATAGGTAGTATATAGCCTTTTATTACTCAATACG
>JAACNH010004925.1:0-22240 GCA_019447015.1 Hymenochirus boettgeri | reverse complement strand
ACATATACCATCAGACATATACCATCAGACATATACCATCAGACAAATACCAGCAGACATATACCGGCAGATATATACAAGCAGACAAATACCATCCAAATACCATTAGACATATACCATCAAACAAATACCAGAAGACATACACCAGCAGACATATACGAGGTAATGTCTAATGGTATTTGGATGGTATTGTCTGCTTGTATATATCTGCCGGTATATGTCTGCTGGTATTTGTCTGATGGTATATGTCTGATGGTATATGTCTGATGGTATATGTGTGATGGTATATCTCTGCCAGTATATGTCTGCTGGTGTATGTCTTCTGGTATTTGTTGATGGTATATGTCTAATGGTATTGGATGGTATTTGTCTGCTTGAATATATCTGCCGGTATATGTCTGCTGGTATTTGTCTGATGGTATATGTCTGATGGTATATGTCTGATGGTATATGTTTCATGGTATATGCCTGATGGTATATGTGTGATGGTATATGTTTCATGTATAGAGCCTGATGGTATATGTGTGGATGGATATGTCTGTTGTATAGTCTGCCGTATATGTCTGATGGTATTTGTCTGATGGTATATGTCTGCCAGTATATGTCTGGTGGGTATATGTCTGCGGTATATGTCTGATGGTATTTGTCTGATGGTATTTTGTCTGATGGTATATGTCTGCTTGTATATATCTGATGGTATATGTCTGATGGAAAATGTGTGATGGTATATGTCTGATGGTATGTGTGTGATGGCATGTCTGCTGGTATATGTGTGATGGTATATGTCTTTCTTGTATATGTCTGCCGGTATATGTCTGGTGGTATATGTCTTTCTTGTATTTGTCTGATGGTATATGTCTGATGGTATATGTGTCATGGTATATGTCTGCTTGTATATGTCGCTGGTAATTGTCTGATGGTATTTGTCTGATGATATATGTCTGCCAGTATATGTCTGGTGGTATATGTCTGCTTGTATATTCTGATGGTATAGTCTGATGGAATATGTGTGATGGTATATGTCTGATGATATATGTATGCTGGTATATGTCTGATGGTTAATGTCTGCCAGTATATGTCTGGTGGTATATGTCTGCCGGTATATGTCTGTTAGTATTTGTCTGATAGTATTTGTCTGATGGTATATGTCTGCTTGTATATATCTAATGGTATATGCTGATGGTATATGTCTGCTGGTATATATCTGATGGTATATGTCTGATGGTATATGTTGATGATATATGTCTGCTGGTATATGTGTGATGGTATATGTCTGATGATATATGTCTGCTGGTATATGCCTGATGGTATTTGTCTGATGGTACATGTCTGCTGGTATATGTGTGATGGTATTTGTCTGATGGTATTTGTCTAATGGTATATGTGTGCTGGTATATGTCTGCTAGTATATGTGTGCTGGTATATGCCTGATGGTATTTGTCTGATGGTATATGAATGATGGTATATGTCTGATGGTATTTGTAATGGTATTGTCTGATGGTATTTGTCTAATGGTATATGTCTGCTGGTATAGTCTGCTAGTATATGTCTGGTCTGGTATATGTCTGATGGTATAGTCTGATGATATGTCTGCTGGTATTGTCTGCTAGTATATGTCTGCTGGTTATGTCGATGATATATGTCTGCTGGTATATGCCTTGTGGTATTTGTCTGATGGTATATGTCTGATGGTAAAAGTCTGCCGGTATATGTGTGATGGTATTTGTGATTGTGGTACCGTATATACTCAAGTATAAGTCGAATTTAAGGCTTTAAAGTTATCCTGAAAACTACCTCGACTTATACTCGGGTCAAGTCCTAATTTAGATCCAATCTGCAATTTGGATAGTAACCAGGAGGTGGGCTGTGTTAACCTGCATAGAAAGTTACAAGGAGTTGATCTCCTTTACAATCCTTCCTGTTCCTGTAGTGGCTGATCTGCCTTTCAAATCCTTCTTGCTTCCTGTAGTCTGACTCACTCAGCACTGTCACTGTCATCTGTATGCTGTAAATCTGATGGGTCTCCCAGTTTGGGCAAAAAACAGCTGCTAATACAGTGCAAATGACAGCTTGAAACTACAACTCTCAGGTGAATTTTAACTATGGGGTCAGATGCTTTACTATATGGGGTCAGAGAATCCTTTACTATATAGGGGTCAGGAGAATTGTAAATGATGGTAAGCTTAATTAAAATTTACTGAACCTTGCCACTCCAACAAAGCATGCTGGGAGTTGTAGTATCCAAATATCTGGAATGCCAAGGAATTGGGGGTTACTGGTACTGGATTTGGCGATTACTGTATGGGATTCATGTATGGGAATTCTGCTGTCCATTTAAAGGGCAACTAATTTCTACCCTCAGCTTAACTCGAGGCAAACAGTTTTTATAAATTTTAGGTAAAAATAATAGGTACCTCAGCTTGTACTCGGATCGACTATACTCGAGTATATACGGTATTGTCTAGTGGTATATGTCTGATGGTATATGTGTGATGGTATTTGTCTAATGGTATTTGTCTGATAGTATTTGTCTGATGAAGGTGCTCAGCCACAAAACGTCACGCGACCCGGTCTTGTTTGATATTTCAATAAATACCAATTACAAGTAAGTTGGTGTGCACGGTTTTCTTGTTATACTTTGGTATGCTGACATGTAACATAGCACCCAGCATCAATGCCTCTGACCTGGGAAGGTGTGAGTGTGATTTATTAAGAACTGTAGCAATGCTAATAAAAAGAATCTGTGGCATCCTCCCTAGGTCCATGATGCTTTGTAAGGTTTAAATGAAAATAAGATTTATTTTAAAAGAATCTGCATTTAATGAGCAAGACCAAGCCAAGCAGTTCTTAATGATACGAACAATGTGACGGAATGGACTAATTACTGTTGACATTGATGTTGAGTTGGTGTGAAAGTTGAGAGGGAAGGAAATGAAAAAATGTCAGACTGTGATGTTGCGATAAAACTATTCTGTACTTGCAGTCATTAAACGGCAACGTTTTGTGAGCTGGTTTAGACCAGGGATCAGTTGCCATTTAACCAGGCCCCATTCTCAAGTCACATTGTGTTCACATTATAAATTGAGTTGGAACTTTAAACACGGGTAATACCAAGACAATGACCCTTCCCAACCAATCAAAACTTTACTTTCCTCTTCCTTGCAGCGATGCTTCTTAAAAGTTTACAACTAGGAGTGTTTGCCAACATTGCACTGGTTAAGAAATATATGCAGTGGTTCTCCCTAGGGTCTTTTAGCCGGACGGCCTACCCGGCTACTTTTTCATGCCACCCGGCTGGAAAAAATTTCTGACAGACACTTGTGATTTAAAAGAATTTAGATGTAGGTTTATAGTGCCCATAGATCAGTAAAAATTCCCGCCAACATGCCCTGTCCAGACACCTTCTTTACACTTGCAAGATTATTTTTGCAAGATCCTAATGCCACAAAATGGTGGCACATGTGCTTATGCTGCACATATACATCTGGGTTACCTTCAGATGTTGCCGAACTACAACTCCCTATAGATGTTGCTGAACTACAACTCTCTGGGAGTCATAGTTTTCAAACATCTAGTGGGACGAAAGTTAGACATCTCTGACCTATATAATGAGCATAATGCAGTGAACATTTTTCCACACCCGGCTACTTTTTCAAGCCACCCGGCTGGAAAACATTCTGGGGAGAAAAATGAGCAGTCCATTAAAACAGCAGGTAGAGCACGTAATCTTATGGGAAAAACATGGATGACTAGTCATGGTTCCCTCAAAGTTGTGACATTGGGGCATATTATAAAGCAGCGGGTAAAAGTTTGATTTACTTCACAACAGTAGCACGGACATCACTTATTGCGAATCAGGTAAAGGGTATGTCCACCCTTAAACAAAAAAAACTATCCCAATCCCAAATGCTATTTTTACCAGTTTATTACAGCATTTGTAACCAGATATTTAATGATAAGTTTATCAAATGTATCTGCATCCTCCCTCTGCTCAATGAGCTTGAGCATGTGCAGTGAAGACAGCAGGGGAAACAGCAGTCCATCATTGGTTGTGATGTCAGTTATACAGCCTTAACGGACTGTATGGAGGGAGGGGCCAGCTTACTCTGCCAGAACGGGGGCAAAATATAATAATTAAATATCTGGTTAATGATCTAATTATGTGCTGAATATATAGTTGGGTGGACATGGTATTCTTGTACCCAGTCATAGACCTGGCCCCCTCCCAGTGTCCGGTGCTACGTGTTGAAGTGTAGCGGTAAAACAAAGTGTTACTGCAGTTGTACAACCTAACAGCTTGTTTACAATGGTTTGATTTTACAAAAATGTGGTTGAAAATTCTGCACAGTATCACTATTTTACAATTGTAGAACACAGCCAAACTAACATTACACCCAATCTCCCCTCTCTCTGTCTACAGGAAACAGGAATATACTGTAAACCTCCTTTTATTCATTCTATCAGACAGCACCACCGATCGCTGCCTGAGACTCGCCCTGTGTTTTCCATGGTTCGTTTAGATGGTTTTACAAGAAAGTTCTATTGGGGGCAGCCCATCCCTCTGATTAATCAAACATGTTCTCCTTGTGACAGAACATCATACGCCATTAGAAAAATGCTATTTGTTGCCTTTAATTATATAATTACTTGTGACTATGATCAGGACATTGGCTATAGAACTTTATATTATAATATAGTGGAAAATCCTCATTGCATTCTGGGTTTTTCTGTACATTCACAATACATGATAAACGCACGATACATGATAAATGCTTGCTGTGCCAGTTCAGGCTACGTATAAGAAGCAGAGTGACTGGAAGGCTTGCTGTAATGAAAAGGTTTCTGGCTATGCATTGGTGCATTTTCGTGTTGGAAACGCAGAGAAAATAATTAGAAGTTCAGTCTTTTTGGGATTTCAGGGACCAACCCACAGATTAAAGAAACGTATCTCTTGCCTTTCTAAGACACTTCTCATTTCTAAGTAATTGCCTTTGTGAAGTCAGTAAAATCTTTTACTAAAGCAAGCCCTTCAGTCACATTGTAACCCATCTTTATCATTGTTCCCAGGGATTACAGGCATGATCAGTGTCCATCCCCCCGGGAGGAACAGGGAGCTTTCTTGCCAGTAATGTTCTGCATGGTATGTTGACAGCCACATATGGCTCCTAATTTCCCATTGAGGATTCTGGTTCTCCTCTGACTCTAGTTTTATGGTCAAAATAAAATCTAAATTAATTAAATGATGGGAATAAAACTGACAGGAAACACATAACCCAAAAAACATGCAGGGAGATTCAATAAAAGTTCTTATCGTTTAAAATGGTGCTAATTTTGCCCCAACCAATCAGAACTTATTTAACATTTGAAAGCTAACATCTGATTGGTTGGGGCAAAATTAGCACCATTTTAAACAATAAGAACTTTTATTGAATAACTCTGAATATAAGCTCTCATCCAATAGCTACTACATGGCCTGTTAATCTGCAGCAACCAATCAGATGTTAGCATATATTAACTAACTTCAGTAGACCGGTAAAAAAGTACCGTAAGCATTTGATTGGCTGCTGCAAATTAAATGCACCTCTTATTAAAAAGAGTGGCCCAGCATCAAGGTTCAGGCCTGTTCTGTAAATCTATAGGAGATGATTTATTAGTAAGGGGGATATTTACAGAGGATGGGGGGACATTGGTGAAACAGGTTTTGTCTGGGTTAAGTAAAGCCCGAAACTTTTTCTATTTAAAATAATAATTTGGAGCTCAGTTTACATTATTAAAAGATAATCACATAAAGTAAACCATTGATACCGAATACTGTAGAATTGACTAGACAGTTCCTAAGAAACACAATAGTAATCATTTTTATTAGAACCTACAGCACTGAACCATCATGGTGGCTGATTAACCTGTAGTACCACTTGACCAATTTAAACTACATCTGATAGGGAGACATCAGATATTGTATTGAAAACAGTACACAAATAAAAACTCTTGTGTTAAAGGGAAGTATAAATTTCCTTTAACATTTCTAATTGATGATTATAAAAATACATAAAACATTCTTAGTTAATACATTTACAATCAGTTTATTTAATATAAAGTACTAAGGCCAGAGTATGATACCCACAGACAGACAGCTGCCGACTGATATATTATTATATTTTGCATTATAAGGTACAGTGAAAAATAGACAAGTGTCCCTTAACAATCAGATCTCAGATTAGATTAATCTGCGGGAGATATGTGATTGAAATCTCACATACCATATATACTCAAGTATAAACCCAGGTTTTTTATTTAAAATTAGCTAAAAATCTAAACTTGGTTTAGGGGTGGGCTACTAAGTCTGTGTAGTGAAGAGGTGGGTGGGGGTGAAGGCACTGACAATTACCTTCCCATATACTGTATTACTGGGTATTATTTTATTATGGGGCCAAATAACTTTGATTAACATATACTGTAGGGAGCATTAATGTTAAACATTGCCACCCAGATGTTTAAAAACTACAACTCCCAGCAACCAAGCATGCTGAGAGTTGTGTTTGCGAACATCTGGAGTGCCATGGAATAGTTGGTTACTGGATTCTGTTACTTGTGTTCATTTTCTAATCACTTTTACTATTTACAGGTTTGCAGCAGTGTTCATATTTCCTACTCTCGCTTTACACCTGAGTCAATAAATTTACTTGTTTTTTTATGTAAAAATAAGTATATATCGCTTTATAAGCGGGTCGGTTTATACTCGAAAATATGGTATAGAATATAACAAACGCTGTAGTAAAATATTGGATATTAGAAGTCACCAGGGAGTCTCATAACTTATTAAGCTAGACAGCCATAGGACAAATGTTTTTTTTTGTTTTTTTTATAATATTATAACCTGTAATAAACAAGTTTCATGTGACACTAATGACATAGTGTAAACACAGATTTTAACTTATTACATAACTAAGCACAATTTACAAGCATATTATTGGTTACCATCCATTGAGTAGCTATTTGTAAGTTAATGTTAACTGTATATGTTATTTTGTAACTATGCAAATTCGAAGAGCATTTCCATTTGTGATACGATAGCAGCTCTCTATACATAGCCGTACCATTTACTAAGCACAAACTAATTAAACTAATAACACACTGGATATTAGTAAAGGAGTTTAGCATCTCCATTCTAGAGCTATAAACGTATTAGATGATATGATGTGACATCATGCTAAACTATGATGAATACTAGCTGCATCCCAACATGTTTACCAGAACAGTAGTGTTTGTAATAAGGTTTAATTAATAACAATGGAAGCCTTATATTTATTTTTTTAACCATGCCCTGGCCAATTTCGGCCAATAAACCAATGCCAATAGCCCTGGTATATATTAATATATCCTGTACATTTGTTCTACCACCTCAGATATCATTTTCAGAATCTCTGCACACAGCATAGACAAGATTCTATGAGACAGACCAGAGACAGTTAGCAAAAAAAAAAGATTGCAGAAATAAATCCATTAACCTAAGCTCGCAGAGCTTGCAAACTAACTGCAGTACCTGTAGTACAGCCAACCAGTTAAAGTGACTTCCTAATTCCCAGTAGTCCTGTATTGAATCCTAAATCATATCTAATTTTTAAAAAAAAACATTGTGTTACTACATTTCACACACTATTCCTTTTCTTCACTGTAAGATTTTGAAAATCACTCTTTAAATATTAAACAGTATACTTCTTAATCTGGCACTCAATAGATCAACAATAAATATGGACGATGGCCTGGGCCATCTAATTCAGACGGTCAAGGGTTAAAATCATGCAGAGGGCCACCCAAGCATTTCTAACTCTAATAGACCAGTTAAAGTTATCATCTGATTGGTTACTGCAAATTAACACCTTTGTACTTCTTTTATAACACAATTTAGCCTAAAAGAAGATAATTCTCGCAATAGGACTCAGATTAGCATTAATACAATACAAAAGTCAGCATGGCCTGACACAGAGCAGGGACTGACCTCTTGTCCTTCAGGTTTTACCTATCAGAGCCCTGTCCTATCGCGAAAGCCAAATCATCTGATCCCAACTAAATGTCATCTGCTTGTGATGAAGGCAAAGCAAGACATCAATCAATCAGGTTTATCAGAGAATCCCTTAGCTTTTCTCTTGTGCGTTTATCTCTTGACCCAGTTGTAGACCTGACTCCGCATAAGAAACTTGGTGACAAAAAATATTCCTGCCCATCCGTGATCCTCATTGTTAAGCTTCAAACTGCCGTGTGAAATTATCGGATGTGCCAAATGCATACGTTATCCCTTCCAATTCTATCCTGGGCACCTGCCCGATGATACAGTTCGAAGCTCTTAAGCCGTATATATCCGCAACCCTGAAACGTTCTCGTTTTTCATTCATTCCCAGCAAACTGTTGGTTAACAAAATTATTAACGCTTATCATAGAAACTAGAGAAAGCCCCAACAATCATTTTTACAGATGTCAACCCGCAAATGCTGCAGCACTCACACAAATCAAACAGTGCAATCAGGGGTGACATTTAAAGGGACAGGGCATTCATATATTTCAATGTGTTGCATGTTTTGGATTATGCAATATTATTGACATTTCCTTGGTTGATAAACCCATCGGCAAATGAACATAGGAAATGCACTAATTGGCTTGGCCCTGTGTATTAAATCGACACCAGCTAGTGTCGTAACATACACTTGATCTGTTCTTAAAATATGTATTAAAGGGCAAGTTGAGACTAAACATATATATATATTTCTTTCATAATCCAAGATATACCCGTCTTATTTTAATCTCCTGAGCTTAAGAGTCTACATTGCATTACTAGTGCATTGCCACAACAGCCTACAGGCGGTTTATGAACATAATCCCACCTTCCCCAGATAAACTCTCAGCAAGCTAGAAGTCGTTCAGCTACATTTGATCTAAAAAAAAAATATAATATATATATACATATAGTATGAATGTATAGTCTAATACAATGATAAAGTGTAATTTTCATTACTAAGCAATGCTTTACTTCTCCAAGTGGATAGGCACGGTGTGTTTCATCCAAGGAGAGCTACAAGGAGAGCTACATTGAGGGGAGGCCACATAGTGCGGTTTTTGCGCGTTTCACCTTCGCGTTTGCGTCGCGATTTTCGCTAAAATGGAAATCGTGGGAACGCGAAATTCTCGCGATTTCCGATGCGCATGCGATTGCGTATCCATTCGCATTTTGGTAACGCATGCGTTCACCATTTTGTTGGCGTTAAGGCATGCGTTTCATAAACGCATGCGCAAAACGCACAAGAATCGCGCACACAATCGCGTGCGATAACGCTCGCGATTTGGTGCGCGATTCTGCGCGTTGCAGTGTGGCCTCACCCTAAAGAACCCATGAACCTGTCAATAACTTTTTCACCTTGGAAAGGGAGGGCCAAACACAATTTACTCTACCTCCTCATTGCTTGCCATTAAAGAGAGAATAGCTCTGCCTGCTGTTAAATAGCGATATAGGTTGGAGACGCAATTCTATAACCTAGTAGCAGGTAGCCACCATGAGAGGGAAAATGGTATTAACTCTTAATGAAGCAAACAGTGAGTAGCAACCTCCTATACAATTAAAGATTTGGGGAAATAATTCATTTTAGGGTTGAGTGGTCTTAATGATTTCACACAAAATTACATAGAAAGGAAATCAGTTTTGGGGTTCTATGTCGGTTTTAGTACAGTGTCCCATTTAAAGATAGTTGACAATAATCCCACTGCCATTGTTCCATTTTCTGATGTATGGCTCTGGTGCTAATAAATGTTACCTGCGCCTATTATATTATTTATTATTTTGAAGCAAATTGTCACATGACCTACCGACCCCCACCTCCATCTGTACAACATCTTCTATATCTACGTTACATAGTTACAGATAGGCCAAAGAGGCTAAACTGAATTCTGGAGACCACCCGATCTAAAATTTGAACACAGATATAAAATGCAATATGTAGATAAAGGGAAAGTATGGTCTACTGACTGATTAAACATTCTTTAAAAACTGACTGTTGGGGTCCTTATCTTACATATCCTTTTTCAGTCTTTTACTATATAACTCCGTATTCACATAAAAACATAAAGATACTTTCTAGAAGCTTCTTATATTTCCCAATGCAGCAAGATCCCATCTGACACAGTATTAATTAGGTAAGGTTCATTAATAATACATGGTCCATTATTGGTTCATCTAAAGAGGAAAGGAATGTTGACGGAATTGATGGTGTTTTCGGTGTGATTCACAGACCAGCACAATAAATAGATCCCCTATCATGTAGCGATGGGTGGGATTAAAGTGACAGTACTTATTTTCTTTGGGGGTTTTTTGAATATCTGTCCAAGCCAACCAAATCAGGCCTGGTGATCTGTTGGAAATATCAGGCTAAGTGCCCCAACTGGTTTCATCCTGGATAGAGAAAAATAGCAGGAAAGCAGCATTGCCAGGATGGGACAGCCATATCAACTAGTCAACTACAAATCCCAGCATGCACCCTAGCAGCTGTGATTCCATGTGCAGCGCATATTTAGCATATAACAATATTTGGTTTATAGGCAATACATAGAAAAGGTTTCCGATCGCTGTGGAAATTTTTATCCATTTAGATTTTAAAAAACTTTGTAATAAATAAGTATATATACATGTATTTCCATAAATCCTTCCCTTTGATATAATGTATATGGTAAACCTGCTTTGCATGGTATCCACTGGCGTAGGGTAATAAATTACACTCTAATTAACAGCATCCAAAGTGTTATCTCATTTCTCACCGCGCAGCAGGACTGTAAGTTCTCATCTATCTGCAGCACTTAAATGGACGGGAAGATACCAGGGATCACATGGTCGGACATAAATCTTCCAGACCTAGAAGGGCTTTAAAAAAAAAGAGACTCTGCTGGTTTATCTATGGGGAAGTAATTGTCAGAGGTCGAGGAGGATTGGAAAAGGGAAGTTAAGACAAATCGCAGATATGTACAGCAGCTATCTCACTGCTAAGACTTTTCAAAGGAAAGTCATTTTCTAAATGAAAACATGCACATACAGTATATATATATATATAGATATATATATATATATATATATATATATATATATATATTATATATATTATATATATATAGACAATATATAGCATCTGCAACCATGGAATGCTGGGAGTTGTAGTTTTTAAACATCGGAGGGCCTCTCACTGTAAATCAGTACTCAGGATATCAGGATACAAGACTTCTCAATGAACTGCATGCAAGCAGGATACAGGATACAGTAGTGTGAAACCCCCTCCGGGGGTTACTGTATGGAACAAAACATGCTATAAGGAACATGTCTAATGTGATCGCGATACGATTCGCTGATTGTGTGATAATAGTTCGCTCATCCCGAGTCGGATTTCTTCGACGGGCAGCAGATTGTTCATCAGTCTATAGCCACCATTAGGTTACGGTCACATACACAAACCAAAACACTTGTTTGGAGCGTTTGCAATGGTTGTCCATTATGCATTCGGTATTAGGCGTTTTGGTTGTTAAATGCGTTTCTATGCGTTTTTTATCCTTTCCCCCGTAGACTTTTATTAAGAGTTTTATCACACTAAACTGCTTACAAATATGCAACTCACAAAAACACAACAGTGGAACGGTTATGAGACATCCCTATGTGATATTGATGCCTTTCTTTTTCCCCATAAAACACATCTAGTGTGAACGAGCCCTTAAAGGTAGCCACACATAGGGCCATAGCTTACAAATTCTGCTGGGATTTGCCAAGTGTGGGGGCTAAAAGACCATCAATAGGGCTATCATTCCAAACAGAATTGTGCTCATCTACTTTACTACAGTAGATGGAACCGATAACAATGTTATGTGTATGGGCTAAACAAACGATTGTTCCATATAAGGAAATACAGAACATCATTAATTCCTATGTACAAACAATGTTCCGATGCACTTGACGTCAATTTGTAAACTTACAGGGTTATTCAATAAAAGTTCTTATCGTTAAAAATGGTGCTAATTTTGCCCCCACCAATTAGATGTTAGCTTTCAAATGTTAAATAAGATCTGATTGGTGGGGCAAAATTAGCACCATTTAACAATAAGAACTTTTATTGAATCTCCCTGTTAGTCGTATGTGTATGGGAATCTTTACTTCTACCAACTATCTAAAATGTCAATTCAAATGATTTATGACTTCCTTTCTGAATACTTAACTAGTGAGCTACACCTGTGTGCAATGTCTCAACCGCAGCAGTTCTCCTTTATTTAACCCCTCCATCACCACATCTGAGAGAGATACAAAGTAGCTAATTGGACAGTTCACTCCTCTTTCTAACTGGCTGGATACACACCACCCAATATTTTTGGGCGACCAACCGATTCACGGCACGTTTGTTCGATCGGAAGATTACCGAAGATGAACAAAACTGGCAAAAAAAATTTGCAGTTGTTCCGCGGAAATGATAAGCTCTGAAATCTGATATGAACCCAAGTGAATCTGAATCTGCTAATTTTTGTAACTGGCAGCCCCAATTTGAAACCATATTCATTTTCAACCACTGCCGAGCATGTATAAATGAAAAGCTCTGCAGCGTAGTTGCCCTAACTTGTATAAAGTTTTCAACACACTGTAAATAGCTCATCATAAATATTAAGATCTATTTCCTTTTCTCCCAACATATCCCATTCATCTAATTAAAAACCTTGACATGTTGGACAAAATAGTTAGAAAATTATTTTTTTCCATTAGCCAAAAAGACCTGGAAATGTTTTAAAAAAGCAAAACAGAATTTAAAAAATTATTTTAACATAGATTTAGAAAATAAATATTATTCTACTGTGGTAGAGTCTCCTTTATCAGGACTCATCTTAATCTATAATTGAATGAATACGTGTAAGCAGCACTTACTTGTTTGTGTGTGTTTCTGCATGCTTCAATCCAGCAAATGTTTGTTTAGGAGCACAGTATCCCCCTCCCTCTTTTAACCACTCCCACTTCCATCCGACCTGACTTTTTTCCCACAAACCAACTGTCAAGCCTGCACCACACACATATAGCATTCAAACTGTCAAAACTCTGTTACCATTCCAGCTACAGTTAAACTCTCACAGAAGAATAGTTTTAGAGAGCAAGGAACTTGATTGACAGCTGAAATAAGAAGTTTTAGATTGGATATCTAAAGAAATAGGAGGCAGATCAACAAAAAAAATGATACAGTGGTGGTTGGGAAGAATTTAGTTCCAGTTATGATCAATTTAAAATAACGTTTCTGTAGAAGTCAACTTTCACATGCTAGAAACACGTTCCTTTAGCTCTACTCTTCAGTAGAAGAACTTTCCATTCATTCATACAATCATCTTCCTGCTATTTAGAAGAGAACAGGAAAATTCTCGACAGATTTTACTCCCAAACCCCTTAGGAATAAACAGCGATATTTTTCTAAAGTTGAAATTTTCAGTATTGACATTTTTTTTGCTGCAGAGAATGAATGGGGTCTTTAAAGACAATAATAACAATCTGATGTGATTAAAACAATGGGAGGGTGTCATGCTGTCTATAATATATGTAAGTACGTATTTCTGTGAGATATATTTAGTTGTGGCGCACCACCTGAAAAAGGGGGAAATAAGTTACATCAGTAATAAATACATAAATAAGAATAGATATACAATTGAAGTGCAAGAAATCTTAAAGGAAAACATCCACCATTAAAACAAACAACTGGTTGTATGTCGGTTACCTGCCCAAAACCCCAACTGATATATTAGCACTTTGTAAAGGGTATGTATGTAAGCAAGCAGATGGTACAGACCGGCAGCCATGACAGTGAATGGTGAGATATGTTATGGGGGGTTTCCAGTGCACACAAAATTTTTTTATGGGGTGGACATACCCTTTAATTATTAACCAGATATTAATATAAATATAACCTACCCCTGTATGTATTTCTATGGGATGAACGGTAAGATTATAGCCTTATAATCTTACAGTTCCAGGAGGAGAGGAAACCAGAAGCCACAAAGGGGTAGGTTATAATAAATAATGCACCCCCGAACTGTAAATTATAGGGATATTAGAAGTCACCTTGGAGTTCCGTGCCTGTATAAAGGTACTCGGCCTGCGGCCTCCTGCTTTATATGGTCACGGAACTCCTCGGTAACTTCTAATATCCTCATAATTTACAGTTGGGTGCATTATCCACTAATAATAATTGCCTCCATTCTGGCAAACTTTGCTGGCTCCTCCCTCAAAGCTGTGACTTCTGGTATCACACCCAATGATTGACTGCTTTTTCCCCTGCTGCCTCCACTGAACATGCTCAAGTTTATAACAATCTCAATGAGCAGAGGAAAGAGGCAGATACCTTCCAGAATGGAAGAGAAGTTATTAAAGGGCTTGTCACCCTTGTAAAAAAACTTTTGACACCATGCAGGAAATACCCTTCCACCCCAACCTCTCTATTCATAAGTGTAAAGCGCCTCCAGTCTTTACTTACACCGCCTCGATCCGCGCTGTTCTGGTCTGGTCCCCTGCCAGTCATAAATATAGCAGGGGGCTGGACCGGCAGCCGCGGCTGTGATTGGCTGAGAGGCAGCCAATCACAGCCGCGGCGCCTTCAGTGTGGAACAGCGCTGGAACGAGGACTTGTAAGTAGAGACTGGAAGCGCTTTTACATTTATGGATATAGTAGTTGGGGGTGGGAGGGTATTCCCGCATGGTGGCAAAGCATTTATAGATAGTAACTGCCAGCCACAGAGGGATCGGGAGGGAGGGAGAGGGGGGGAAAGGGCTCTACTGAGCATGCCTCCGACCTTGATGAGGTTAGCAAGGAAGAGGCACCAGATAAGGCACTGACAGCTCCTACCCAGCAGTTTCTGAACGAGGCAGAACAGAAGAACCACAAGGAGCAGGAATGTAAGGTAAGCATTTGGGCTTTTTTTGTACTGTGGGGCCAGTAGTTAGTAAAATTTTAGTTAGGGGATGGACATTCCCTTTAAAAGCTGGAACAAATGCATATAATAAACTGATAAAAATAGCAAAAGAGATTGTGGTCAGATAATTGGCAATTCACCAGTTTTTAGTTTAAGGCTGGACATTCCCTTTAATATTGAGTTCACACCTGGCCAATAAATGGCAAATCACATGGATCTTTGAGATTTGCAGATAATCAGGTATGTATATATACCTTGAAACCCATCCCTGTGTGTCGTTTCTAAACAAAAACTACAACTGGTCCTGCTGGGCTCTTTTTATTGGTCAGCAAAGCCAAGAAATCTGGGAATGTACGCTCACCCGTATGATCGATGTTTTGATCTGTTGTATAATATGCAACCAAAGATCCCATTGGAATCTGCTATACAATCTATAGATTGCATTTGTTTGTTGAATTTCATCATAATGAAAACAGAAGAAGGCATTCTTCTTTTATTTTTTCTTAAAATGTGACTTTCTTTTAAGAATAAAGTAAATAAAGTGAAAATAATCGCAAAAATCCTTCTGTTATCCTGTAGTTCCATTCCAAATGTCTTCTGTGAGCTAATTTAACAATTATGATTCGGTTTTGCAAGAGCTTTAAGAACCACCTATGCATACAGCCAAGCCCTAATCATCTCCAACCAAACATTCTCATTAAGATTAAGTGCCACATGAAATTGGTAATGAAGTTAAACTTGTCCTACTCAGGCACTATACAATTAGACAGAGGATGTTCTTTCATTACATTGTTCATCCCAGACCATTTCTTTCTTTTTTTAACTACAAAATAAATTTGCTAAAAATGAAATCCGAAGAGTTTTCAAAACCTTGGCAAGGCACAAAAAAGTCGAGAAAGTACAAGATACAACAGCTATAAGCTTAAAGGGTCTCCCACCCACTATAAAAACTTTTCATATACTGCAGGGCACCCTAGCCCACACCCAACCGCCAGGTATACTGGTAAAAAAAAACAGCAGAACTTGCGCAGGGGCAGGACTGGCAGACGCATTTGTGATTGGTTGAGAGGCATCTTGGTGGTTGGGGGTGGACTTGGGTGCCCTTCACTACAGAAAATGTTTTTATAGGTAGGGCACCAGGAGCAAACATAGATCCAGAGGGAGGAGGAGGGTCTCTCCCTGCGCATGCCAATAACACGTGGGGGCATAGTGGGTTAAATTTAGTTTTGGGGTGGACATGCCCTTTTAGTTGAGGTGGGCAACTTTTAGTCTCTCCCCACTCACTGGGAATGAGAAATCATTCCTATTTTTGGATTATTTGGGCAATACTATTTTAGTATTGGGGCGGGGAAGTACGTTCGTGTTTAATTTTTATCAGTGCAGAGTCTGGCCAAAATCCACCCTCAGTATTTTTTGGCTGGACAAAACTGGTCAATGTTTCGACCCGATCGGCCAGCTGGGCCAATATATCACTGGTGTCACTGGCCATATATCACCCAAGGACAATATTTCTGCAAGATCAATTGTGCGGCCACGAAGGCCCTGAAATGACTCTGATCTAATGTTTGCCTGATTTTGATAAGAGGTTCGACCAAAACTGGTTGATCGCGGACAAAAAAGTACTGCCAATATTTTGGCCCAATCGACAAAAATACTAGCCAGTCAGGTTGAAATATTTTCACATGTGTACCTAGCATTAAAGGGAATGAAAAAAAAATATATACCCCTATTTATCTAAATTTCCATGGGGTTTCACGTTATATTATGTTTCATAACACCTGGAACTATCATGTTACTATGGGCCACTAACCCTAGCAGTAGGTAGAGGGTAAATGAAGATAAGGATGAAAATTAATAAACAAAAAATATGTATACATAGGATTACGATGATGGAGATTTTGCCTTTGATTTCTCAGTTAGTAAGAAGCAGCAAAATTTCAGGTAACTATTAAAGGACAACTCCACCCTCATAAGAACATTCTTAGAAAGAATGGCCTCTTTAAAATATGTTGATATATCATAGTCTGTCCTATGAATTCATTACTGTATGCCTGCTATGCTTCTGGATGCCCGTGGAAACTGAGCAATTTAGAAACCTGTACTGAGCCTGTACTGAGCCTGGGCTGCTCAGAAGAGGCCGACAGGAGATTAACATTCACTCATTGGCTGTGATGTGAACTGTCAAATCCATAACTGACAGTTGCTAACTGGAAGAAAACGAAGCAGAAACAGGGGAAACAGGACATTGTGCAGGATTTTAGGTTAGACTTATATATTTCACATTTCAAACTATTTACCGTTTAGGGTTTTGGGGGTGGTGATTACCTGTATGGAAGTTTTCATTTTGGGGCTGGACTTTAAAGTGTGAGTTTATTAGGCAATCCCAATGGGACATGTCTTGTTCATACATTGGCCAGCGTAGCCTTATAGCAACGAGGCTACATGGAAGTAACATTGGTTACGCTTATAAGGAGGATCTTGTGGAAACAGAACAAAACTTTTTTTGAATAGCAAAGGAAAGCCGGTTACAAAACAATTTGACTAGAAAAGTGGACTCTGTTTATATAAAGCCCCTTATTTAATGACCCTTAAAACATACAGGCATTTAAATGATTATTCTTTCGTCTAAGTTGATCTAATTCCTAATATCAGATTCATAACAAGCCCATTAGACTGCAATACCGCAACATGCTGAAGCAAAGACCTTGATGTAGTATACTGTATTTAAAGGGAACATTCATTAAAAATCTCATTATTTTAAATTTTATATTATATTATGCATTTGTTATTATTATTGTTATTGTTATTATTATTGTTATTCTACAAATTCTCTTTTATTTTGAAAAATCGTTGAATTTATACCCCCCCCCTATCCCGCTGTTAACTGACATTTCAGGTTCGGAACGGTCCTTCTTCTTCCCAGGATGCACCCACATCTTGGAATGTTCCTAACAGTAAGTTCTACTGATTGGCTGTGGATGGGTCAAACATGCTCAGATCTCTACTGAGCAACTGAATCAACCAGCGCGGGTCAAGGGCAAAACTAAACGGTCTCTATTAGGGGTCCTGCAACAGGAAGTCCTGCTGAATGGGCAGGTTAAGGTCAATAGAATGGGAAAATATTTCTTAAAAGTACATGTATTTGCACTGAACTTCCCTTATAACTGCCTTTATTATAATGAATGGTAACCATTCAGAATTTAGTATCTATTACCACTATTAAGCCCCTTTAATTATGCAATGATGTTTTAAACAAATTTTTTAAGTAAACTATGTCACACAGCAATTTAATTATTATATATCTAGCATATATATAATAAATACAGCTCAGAGGACAGTCAATTATTAGTCAACAGCTTCTTCTAAATCATTCTAGCAGTTTAAACTTTGTTAATAGATCGTATGGAAGATATAGTACTTGTTGCATTGCCCATAAAACTATCAATTACTGTAGATAACAAATTAACAAACATTAAATAATGAATGAAAGGTTACTTGTAATTGCAGGTAATTAAGTTATTATTTTAAGGTTAAAATAATAATTTAATAAAAATTTTGCAGCTTTTAAATGTTTATAAAAACATATTATTGTTCCCCCCAATCATTTTCTTTATTTTATTTGTATTGCAAATAATTACTTGTCCAATTACATTTTGCTGTGATTATATATTTGGGAAGAACAGTGCCAATTATCTTTCAGTTTTATGGCTATAGACATTGATCCTGTAACTATACCATAAATTATTTAAAGGTCCTTCTTGTCTTTTTACAGTGATCATGAACATCATATTGTAAACGATTATTAAAAGCTTAATATGATTACTTCACTAAAATAAAAACATGTTTGATTATGGCAGGTCAAGCAAAACAACTCTATTTACTGTTACAGTAAGTAAAGGAAGTTTAAACTCTATAAAGATTGTCTACCTAATGTCCATACCGTCATATTTCTAAATAAATTTAAATGAGAAATATTTGTAAAGAATAAAATCCTGATCAAAACTTTTCAAACATACATAGAAATGATTAGAATAAAAGTCCTTTGTCCATGTAAAATTCAAAGAATTATTCAAATAATAATTAAATGAAGAAAAATCAGTTAGATTGGTCCACCTATACCTGTCATTCTTTAATCTTAGGTTGTACTATTATCTGTGATACAGTTACAACTAAGGCCTGTACTGCCTATAACCTACCCTACTGGGGACATACAACCCATATACAATGCATATAAAAAAAATTAACCCAACCCTTACTTCAGTATTTCACTAATTTAGAAATTTCAAGTTAACAATTTAGTTTGGCAAAATTCTTATTCCAAGACAATGAACGTAGGTCTTTATCCTAGAAGATCAAATCTCAATAATCAAGGTTCCAACTATGCACATGAATGGCACCAGAGAAGTCCATTTGAAATGGAATAAAGTAACCAACTTGAAGACTTGAAGCTTTGGGAACTTAATATTTAAATCTCCTGATTCCAGTGATTGACATTCAGGTTTTATTTGCAAACAAAAAAAACTAATCAAGCTCCTTAGAGTTCAAACTAGATCCCTAAACAGTTGCGACTCTCGTGCATAGATAAGATAAACTTTCCTGACCCAAGAGATGAAGTTGCCATGAAAACTGAGAGTCTACTTTCTGTATTGATATGTTGGGGATGTAACAACCAGATCGGAGACCTGATAAAGGGTTAATAATTACTCATATTGATCCATACAAGCAAGAGACAGGCTATAACTAAAGCCGGCAAAGTCAATTGTTACCTGTGGCACAGATACTAACAGCTGATTCTGAAACCTAATAAACAATGTGTTATCTTATGCTAATCCATTGTTAAAGGATGCACAGGATTTTCATATTGAAACCACAATGCAACTACAGAAGCTTTGTCTAGACCTTAAAAACTTGATTATATTAAAATTATATAATATAAAAAACAGATATTTTCTAGCCTTAAACTCTCTAGTGTAGATAAACCTCAACTCTATCTTTGTGGTCATCCATCAGCAGAGTCCAAGTCCATAACCTACTGATCTAAATATTTGCTTGCCCTGACCTTGTGCAAAAAACAAACAAGGATTTATAATTTTTAAAAAACCTGAAATAAAGATAAATACACGTCCACATCAATCGTTCCACAGATGAATTATTATTAAAAGATGAAGCTTTCATTTGGCTGGATAAGTAAAATAACAATGATTTACCGTATGAAATCATTCTAGTAAACTGATATTGCCCTGTTATTTTTTAAAACTCCAGCAGAAAGACGAGCATTGTTATTAATAATAATATCTCATCGATAACGCACCAGAATGAAAAAGTTTGAAAAACAGCTTCAATCAACTATCCTAAATTCTGTTCGAAAGAATCACAAACTTAAATATATTTGGACTTGTGAAGTTCCTGGATTTCTACCAACATGCAATAATAACTGGAAAAGAAGTTAAGGCAGAAAAGACTATTGAAAACTAATTCACATAAAGACAATAGTAGCATCGGTAGCCATATCTCTCATCTACAATATTATTTAACGTGAACTCTTCCTTATTGCAATTACCGTTATATTTTCCAAGAGTTTATAAAAAAGCAAAACAAGAAAAAGAAACCCGTCAAGTTTTGCACATCTGCAAATTCAATATATAAATTAATCAAATTCAACTTTTTTTATTTACAGGGTGGTTTATTATTTTTATAAGATTTAGCATCTTTATATTATACTGACTTTGAGGGACCCTAGAAATGAGCACACTAGGGTACTGAGATGGCCCTAGGGGTTTAACGTAAAAGTGGCATTGATCATAATCTAAGGGGATTCAGCGACCATAGCAGATGTACCGTATGTAAAAATGGACTGTGCTGACCACACTGGATTTATACTCAGAACCTAATACTAACTAATCATACAAACCGAGGTCACTTTTGCTTTCAATTCCACATGCTGCAGTTCCTTAATTCAATATTAACACATTATTAGCAGACTACAAGCAAAATCCTAAACTGGTGACTATAAAGTGGATGATCTCAAAAGGAAAACAGGGTCCAAGCACACCATGCCTCAAGGCAGGAAGTTTACACATTTTTCCCTACTGTTTAACCTATTCTCCTTATAAAATACTAGTTTGGAACTATATTATTCTGCATTGTATCGTTTGTTATTCTTTCTTCTCATAATCCAAAGATAACAATACCGGTATTAGAGTATTCAGGGGAGTGTTCAGTGACAATTGTCAGTTTTTGAGTTTATTTTATATGAAACCATTATACATTTCAGTCTCGGAAAGGCAGAACACACACACACTCATCTGATAGAGAGTCAGGATCTTCATCCAACTGGGCATGAATATCACAGGGGGATCAAATCACGACATGTGCATAGCAACACAATCAAAAAGCAAGTCACAGTCTGTGAAACTATCCCATTACTACAATATACTGTGGGTGTGTATTTGTAGGTTATAATGAATAGTGTATAAATATCCCAAATTCATAACATTAAAATGCATTTTTATCACACACACGAGAATTACTCTCTCTTTTAGTAAAAAACATCAAAGAGTTTATTTATAGGTGGTAGGCTGTATGTCGTAGGAATGGTCTTTGGTCTGTACATCCATGTAAAAGATGCATGCACTTACATGCACTAGACACATCTACCTGGTGGGTAGGTTCTGGTGCCAGTAACGCAAAATAAATCTCTGCTACTGTATATTAAGTAAACAGAAGAATGGACATTTTTATGAACAGGCATGTAAACCGTAAATAAATCTTAATATAGTATAACTGTATTTGTTGTAGCCTTTTTTTTTCTTATGAATATGCATCACAGTGACAAAATATTGTCATAAATAATAGTGTTATGCAATGCATGTTTACATTAATATGCACATATATAATCTTAAAGTCTTTCCTCTGACTATATGTGTGCCTGTGTTGCTGTGTTATATTGTTGTACTACACATAACTAAATCTAGAATTAAGAAGATGGCCTATTATTAAAAAGATTGCCAAATTAAAGTCTCTTTACAAACAAACTAATGATCCCTGCTCAGTCTTCCCAGTATTTGCCCCTCCTTGACAAGATCTTTAAATCTAGGGAACGGGGTCTTAACATAGAAAATAACTAAATGCAAAATAAAGCACACCTAGTCCACATTAACAGAATAATGTACAAACAAGGGTAGAATAGATGGATGCCTTAATAACTCTATACGTACTGTGAGTAATGATATAATAATATACTCGAATGATGATGCATGCCATTTATCAGAACTTGGAATTGTAT